>JBAMJV010006711.1:92500-246677 GCA_037951105.1 Echinarachnius parma
CAAAAAAATTGTGATGTGCAGCGCCCTCTCTACCAAAACTAAACTACCCCTTTAACCATGCCGTGAACCAAAATGGTATAGAACACCTAAAATACAAGTGCCAAATATAGACAGGAAACCTGTAAAGATCATACTAGGCTTCATAACATTGTCCAGTCCTGTGTATAGTGACCACATAAGGGAAACAACAAAAGCAGCCACTATAATAAGCAGGTTGGTTACCAGACGTTTAGTTTACCCTTCCGGAAAGAACATAGCTTGCCACAGTGTGAACACACTGCGATTCACAATGTGTAGACTGTGTTTAATTGGAGCTTTTCACAGTGTGAACACTAGTCACACTGTGAATACACTGTGCAATAATTGCTGAGATACACAGTGTGAGCGCAGGCAATTTCAAACTGGGGCGACATTGCGCTCGCAGTGATGTGTTTACAGTGTGGTCACAGTGCGTTCACATTGTGTTCTTTCCAGGACATTGCAATGCTTTGCAGGGGATCTTTTTCGGTGATTGACTGGTAAACAACGTTTAAAGGGCTTAATAACAAAGAGGGCTCCATCCACTTTTTCAAGTTTGGAGAAAATCAGGTTTATTTGTCCAACCTTCTACACATGCCTAAGAGAATATCAAAATGGAACGATCCATATTTTGACTTTGATTGTGTTATTTGATCTAAAAATAATATAAAGTCTAGAGTATTAATGTATTATCAATATCATCAACTCAATTGTTATAGAAAGTGGATTAAGCGCCTTTAGGAAATAAGCTTATCGTTTGTTTATTAATAGCAAAGAGAAATATCATAGTCTGTACTATATATGTCATAGAACAATCAAAGTTGTTATCCGTGTGTAACGGTAATATTTGTTGAACAATTCCAGTCATACTTTTAGCATGTATACTAGGATCGTTGAGTATACAAACAAATGGTTGTTCGCCCAGCCCAGCATGCTGGATAAACTGATGGGTGGAGGTGAAGCATATACTCTTCAACTCTGTGGAGATGGCTGCAGTGAGTAGTTTTGTGTAGACGCGTTTTAGTTTCCGCTTTATGTGGACTTCCAGCAGCTAATCCGCGAAGTTGTCCACCTAAATTGTGTTCCTAGAAGGTCCTAGAAGACAGAAGCCATTTCTGGGGCAAATCAATAACAACAATATCCCCTTGCAAACTTCACAATGTAACTCTTTTAAGAATTAGTAAGGGACTCTCTTTTAAACTTGTCATGTATTAAGCCTTCAGACACACCTTGTCCATATTGTGTGGGTAATCCTTGATAATGACTGTTTGGAGTCCATAAATCAATGAGCTAGGGTTAGTCCTATGCCACCCCCCCCCCCCCCCCCCCCCACACACACACACCTTCGCCTGTATCAAATTTAAGGGGTGAAATATTAATACATGATATTTTGGATGGATTTTGTATCATTTTATCGCAATTAAACACATAAACCAATCGTGACACTAACAGCTCAAATGCTTTTGTATTTATTTGTTTTGTATTGCTGTTTTGTATTGTTTATTAATTTAAATAGTTGGTGTCATTGTATAATGATCTTCATAGTCATTTCAAATGTAAATCAAGTTTGTAAAGATCTTAATATAGCTTATTTGTCAGTATTAAGAATCTAGTTGCCTTTTATTCATAAGCGCTGTATACGAAATTTCACGTCCGTGTATGACACATCACTGTGTAACGACGTGTGACCCAATAACCGAAGATGCAATATGCTCAACTTGGTATCAGTGGATGCCCATGACTCCAAAGACCTCCTTGAAACAACAAGCTTGTATCACCATGCGTTATGGTGTAATTGCGCAAAATGTGTGACCATGTCTTTCATGACCACTATATTATACACACTATTTAGCTGCATTAGGGGTGTTTTTCTTAAAACCCGTCCTGTGGAATTCCAGTAGTTTATTGGCGGGGTAGGCCACATAGGTTGTGTTCCTAGAAGTTCCTAGAAACCGTTTCTGGTGGCCAACCTTTTACAGCAGCCCATGTCTGAAATCCTTAAAAAATGGTGGTTTGCCCCCTGGGTAATATTTGCTTTAAATTCAACTGTGAGGTAAGACCCCAAATAATACCACAGTAACTTAAATGCGATGTAATATTAAAGTCAATGATACAATACTTTTAACATCCTGTGACAAAAAACGTAATTTGTTGAGTAAACCAATATTCTGCGCTAATTTGCTACATAATTGTGGCTATTCCATGTTTACTGTTCATCCATTGTAACACAGTCCTAATAATTTGAACTCATCAACACGTTAGGACTTTTACCAAATATCAAACAGTTTGTTTTAACAATGGTTGGTATTGCTTGCATCCAATTATCTATAAATTGTAACAGTACATTCATAGTGAATATTAGGGAATCAATAATTATTATTACCATATAAATAAATACACGTATCATCGGCAGAAAGTATATATTTAAGTAAATTAAAACAATATTGTATGTCATTTACACAAATAAGACACAAAAGAGGTCATAATATTTATCATTGGGGCACTCCACATTCAACTGGTTTGTGTTCGGAACAATTTCCATTTAAGAGTGTTAATTGCTGACGATTAGTTAAGTAACTCTGAAACCATTTGCAAGGAAAGCCCTCTTTTACCATAATGTGATAATTTACAAAATACAAATATTGTGATTAATTATATCAAACGCTTTAGATGAGTCAATACACACGGAAAATATTTGTTTGTATTAAGTTATATTTTGCACTAATTGTAATATTGCAGTGGATGTGGAGTGTCCTTGCCTAAAACAGTATTGACATTGAAATAATATATCACATTCATTACAAAATGACATTTATCTATTGTACATACTTTTTTTTGCAATGGTATTGCAATGGGTCGATAATTATGGATATTATCGTGTAGGCCCTTCTTATGAATTGGAGTAATTCGGGCTGTTTTCATCTAATTTTAAAATATACCTTGTTCTAAACTATAGTTTATACAATGGATAAGCTAATATTAGTACTACTTTTGTAATTACTCGAATATCAATAGAGTCGAACCCGGGACTTTTATTATTTTTCATATTCCTTATAATTTCAATTATCTCTGAATAAGTTATTGGTTTAAAATAAATCGAAGATACGTTAGGGTTATTCAAATAAGAGTTAAAGATTTAAGTGTAATTCCGGATCTGTTGGGCGACTAACGTGTGACCAATTGTTGTAAAATAATCAATTAATGCATTAGTATTTTTAGTATTGTCTGTTACCACTTCATCATTTACTTGGAGTAATTCAATTTCTGTACATTTATTTAATATTTCTCTTTAAGAAATTATTTACGAGTTTCCACTTTACTCTCATATTACCTCTAACTTTATTGAACTTCTTAATCATTGGTTTAGCAGACTTGAGCTTTGCATTTAATGAGTTCCTTAAAAATAGTATACTTTATTTCATTATGCAATGACGAATTAAAATTGAATTTCTTATACAATTTTCTGCTTCTATTACAAAGCCTTTTTAGGTAATGAACAAAATTTCGTCTTTAAATATATTATCATCAATATAGTGATTAAATATTTAAATTTCCCCTACGCAGTTCTGATATAAGCCCTTTACCTAATTAAATCGACGTGATCCTTGTCTCCCCGTGTAGTTTAGAAAATTGTATTTATTAATCTATATAGGGGGACATTTTTGGAGCAAAAACTGCATATTTGATGACCAGTTTTACATTTGTTATTACTTATATATATTTCATTGTATTTTATAATACATGTATTAACAAAACTCAGTGTACAAAACATAACGCTATTCCTTTTCATGTACAATGCGTTTGCCATAACAAAAAAAAAAGGATATCATTTTTACCTCTGACATTTGTCCACTGGCAATGTTGCCACTGACATTTTTACCACTGATATGTTTCCTCTGACATTAGTTCTACTGTCATTATTTCCTCAGGCATATATATATTTACCACTGGCATTTTACCCGACACCCAAATGAGCACATACAATATTTAATCAGGATAACTTCATAGTTGGACATTTTTGTACAGATCTAGAAGTACAAATTCCAGTGGCGAAAATGTCAGTGGTAAAAATGTTACAGGTGCAAATGTCAGAGGTAAGATGCAAGAGAGAAATTTGTCGGGAAAATTGTCAGCAATATATTGCTTAAGAATTTAAAAAATAATGACAGTTTGAAACAAACTGGCAAGATTATACTAAAATAGTGGATGTATGTTTTTTTAAGCGCAGCTACCGTAGTCATAAGGTAAGTTCGTTAAATGTCGTTTATGTCCATGTTGATTTTGTTGTGGATACAAACTGTTATTTAAACAAAATACATGATTGTTTCGATACATTATAAACTGTATTGGCAAATATCAATATGCAAGACAAAATTACACTATGAAACTTGTTAAAAGCATGACAGGTTACCCTTAAAACATGTACAGGGACATCGCATCCATACAGCCATACGCACCAAACTTTCTGGCAATTATTTATCCTTTCGCCCAGCTTGTTATTTTATAACCACAATTATCATGACTTTGGATTTCTTTGAAAAAAATAATGAACTATAAATACCTGTCGCTTCATATCTACTTGGCTTGTTGATATCTGGAACCAAATCGCATCTATTGAATCAGAAACGGGCTACCCTGAGTCCACTGAAAGAGAATCGTTCACTCCAAGGTATTTATGCCCTGTGTAAATGCCGTGCGAAACAAACTCTGCATAATGATTACCATGATCAATGTCTGAACATTTTAATAACTAATAGATACCATAGATATAAAAAAAAAAAGAATACTGGATATACCAACGGCGCCCTCTTCATGAAGCCAGCGACAGTGTGAAAAGTACTCCCAATACAAAAAGTTCTCCATTCACTCGCGTAAATGATTTACGCGAAGGAATGGAGCACCTGCTGTATGCGATACAATTTATATGCATCAAACTCTGCGACTCTGCGATATCGATCTAGCTAAGACAAGTCCAAGGGCGAGGGTGACCATTAATTATTTGCCGATCTCGATGCGGACTACGACCACGACGATGAGACTAGGAATATTCATCTAGGCGTAGATACAATACACTCACAGTCATCATGGTGTGTGAAACTACGATTTTACTGAGAAAATGGCTAGGCTTTTGATGCAGAGAAATTGAATCGTATACAGCAGGCGCTAGTCTTACCAGCGCGCTTTGGGCGCGCTTTGGGCGCGCTTTGGCCGAAAATGGCTAAACAGTGGTGTAAAAAAAATATACGCTACCGGTACAGTACTTCAATGCATAGGCGTACCCAGGGGGGTTCACCCCCCCCCCCCCCCCTTTGGCCCCAAAATGGCTGTTTTGGGGGGTTTGAACCCCCCCCCCCCCTTTCAAATTTTAGCCGGTCTCGAGACCACTTACAAGCGGTCTCGACCCTCATTAACCTGGTCTCGGCCTCGAAAATCTGCGAAGAAACCCGGTCTCGGGCTCGAAAATGTTGACATTTCTTGGTCTCGGCTTCAAAATTTTTCCACGAGATAATATTGAAACAAATGGCAAATTCCGATGTTAAAGTGCTAAAATTTTCAAGCTCGCTGCGCTCCCATTCCTATATACGGTATATAATATTCTACAACCTCGGGTGTTTATAATTATATTACCCTTCAAAACGCAATATCATAACACGAATATACCCTTACAATAATATTGAAACAAATGGCAATTTCAGATGTTAAATTGCTAAAATTTCCAAGCTCGCTCCGCTCGCTCCCCCCTCCCCCCACTGAGAGGGATTCTCAACCAATGGTCTTGGTCTCGGCCTCGAAAAATGTTGACGGAGCGTAGTCTCGGTCTCGAAAATTGTGAAGGTACTTGGTCTCGGCTTCGAAAATTGTACAAAATAACCCCCCCCCCCCCCCCCCCTTGAAAAAATCCTGGGTACCTTCACAGCTCAGTGCACATCTGACATCACGGGTACGTGTACACGAGTCTATGCATAATTCATTAACACACACGTGCAATGCGCTCTATCAGAGCAGTGCACATCTATGTATATCTGACCTCACGTACACCGAGCCTATGCATAATTCATTAAATCGAGCCTATGAATATTTATGAGCCGACTGGGGCTACGTGTTTGCAAAAAGGCGCTCGCGGTTTCGCCGCTCGCCGGATAGTCTCCACCACGCGTTCAGTCGCTCCTGCAGCGCAGCCATTCAGACGCGAAGCCTTGCTAAAAGGCAAGATAGAAGTTGGTAATTCATTCAAAATGGTGCTAATGGGTTCCATTATAGCTGTAAAGGTGCTAACGAGCACCTTAATAAAGGGTGCCCGTGAGCACCATTTAAAAGGGGTGTAGCTATTGTGGCAAGCTCGGGCACCCTTTAAAGGTGCTGAATAGAACCCTTTTTTTCGTAGTGTGTAGGTTAGTATGATGTTTTTATTCAAGGACATTCTAGACACCTGAGGGTATCAACCCTTCCTTATAAACAAAATTGTCAATATGACGTTTGGTAAAAATAATGATTCAACAGAGAGAGATCATCAAAACAAATTTAATAGCCACTTTAATGTGTAGGCTTTATACATCTTCTGAAATTATCGAATAAATTTTGAGGCCAAACATGTATTCCAATCGGATATATTGCTGGATATTCCAGCTGCTGTTCCCGAACCGATTTTGCTCTAACGAAATTAATTTTGACTTTAAAATCATGTGCCCTTTCCAATAATTCAATTCGTTTTTAGTTACCTTACAAAACAAATTTCTTGACGCGTCCTCTATACCAAAACTGTAATATCCCTTTAACAAATTAAATGTTTTGAAGCCCTTATTGAGGGGATAGAGCCTTAGTATTAGGGATTATTGTCGATATCCGTATCCGTAAATTACACAGACTTTCATTCAAAGTCACACAACACCATGAAACCTATTTCAAAGTGCACATTTTGTTGTAACATTGACATTTAAAGGACAATGAAACCCAAGCAAAATGTTGCTTTCATAGACTTGAAGAGATTAGGAGGAATAATCTCTGAAAGTTAGAGCATAATACTAATAGGCAAGAAATTTGAGTCACTCGTAGAAATAAATGGCTTTTTTTCAAAGAGCCATAGTTTTCTTATTTCTTGACCGATTGTGCTCAAATTTACAGGGACTATTCATCCTATTTAGTGTCTTGTAGTGCATACAACAATTTGCATGGATTTCATTGTCCTTTAATGAGTGATATTAAATTGCTGATTCGTGTTGACTTCAAGATAATAATAATGATGATAAATATTTATACTATTATGAGGTGTCCAGCCCGTCAGTGTAAATATGTTCACCCCCTTACAAAGTAAAATGAATGATGCCCATTCATAATGTGGACTGTGGAGATACATTCTTTCTCACGCTTAGCTACCGTTAGTGAAAAAATGGAATTGGATATTTGTGTGAACTGCAACATGTGTGCATATGTGTGGTACGCTACCGTACGGGGCACGGACCACACGTCTCCCATGCAATAATGTATTTCTAGCACAATTACAAAACTTGAGTCTTGTCTTGATGACGTTAAACTTTGGATGGAAAGAAATGGCTTAAAGTTGAATGATGGGAAATCAGAGTTTGTATTATTTGGTTCGAAACAGATGTTGTCAAAGATTAATTATGACCAGTGTCAAATTAGGATTGGAGATTGTCATGTAAAACCTTCACAAACTGTTCGTAACCTTGGTGTAATTTTTGATGCAAATTTTTCATTTGTTAGCCATATCTCATGTATCACAGTCTGTAAGATTCAATTACGCAACTTAGGTTTCATTAGGAAGTATTTGTCACCCTCTTCTGCTGAATCCTTGATTCACGCATTGATTTCATCTCGTATTGACTTTTCAAATTCTCTGTTCGGTAATCTCCCACAAAAAGAAGTTAATAAGCTCCAACGTCTACAGAATTCTGCAGCCAGACTACTTACATACACAAAGAAGTCTTCACACATAACACCAATCCTTCAATCCCTCAATTGGCTTCCTGTTGAGAAACGCATTATTTTTAAAATTCTATTACTTGTATATCATTCACTTCATTCATCTGCCCCTGCCTACTTACAAAATAGCCTCACAATGTACACACCTTCACGTAGTCTTCGCTCGTCTAACACACAATCCCTCCAAGTACCCAGAGTAAAACGCTCATGGGGAGATCGTTCCTTCTCATACCTTGGCCCAAAACATTGGAATGATCTCCCCATTGAAATTCGCCAATCACCTTCCTTAGATACCTTTAAAACTCTGTTGAAAACTTATTTATTTGAACAATAGGTGTACTCTAATTTGTTTTTGTATGTCTGTTTGTTTGTTTGTCTGTTTATTTGTTTTCTTTTTCTCTAAGCGCCGCGAGCGTCGAAAGACGGAACGTGCGCTATATATAAGTATCCACTATTATTATTATTATTATAATTTTACCCCCCCCCCCAAAAAAAAAAATAATAATAATAAATAAATAAATAAATAATTAAATAAATAAATAAATAAATAAATAAATAAATAAATAAATAAATAAATAAATAAATATATATAATATATAATAATTATAACAAAATTAATATAAGGTTAACCATTCGTTAAAATACAGAAATATAAAGAGTGTTCCCCCAAAATGTCACTTGCCCCTCGATCACCCCTACTGATAGTCGGTTCACTGTGTATGTACACACAACTGGTTATTTATAGTTTGACGCAGCATTACATTATTTTTTTTTTTTTTATCGGAAACATGCCATACAATACGTGTTTATAATCATATGAATTATTATATTCGTTGGCATAACGTATGTGAGTATGTTGGAAAATGTGTGAAATTGCATGTGTATAAGGAAGACCTTGAATACACGTGTTTGATTATGAATACGATATATTTAGGAAATTTACATTTATCATGGGCGTCGATCTGTAATTGATAGCTATATTGTTCAGGGGGGATAATCTATTCATTCACCCCCCCCCCCCCCCTGAACAACCCATGGCATTTATAATCACTTTGTATTCACCAAACGTACTGAGTACACACAAAATGGCAATATTATGTCTGCAATCGTCTGCAAAAGGTGTGAAATTGAACGCGAAGAACGAATTTGAATGCACGGACGATAGTATTACATAATCACGGATTTCTGGTTTTAAATTGAATGACAATGAATTGTATGTAAAGTGACACGTTTTAAATAGAATGGAAAACAAAATATTTTCGAATGAGCTTTAAATTAATTCAAATTAATTCAAATAGCTGCAGTTACAAAATTGGCGACATTTAATGCAAACAAAATTAATTTAAATGGCGAATTTACGACATTGACCGAAAAATCCTATAATAATAACAATACTAATAATAGTAATAATAATACTAATAACAATAATTATAATAATAATAAAATTAATAATAATAATAATAGTTATAATAATACTACTACTACTACTACTACTACTACTACTACTACTACTACTACTACTACTACTACTACTACTACTACTACTACTACTACTACTACTACTACTACTACTACTACTACTACTACCACTACTACTACTACTACTACTACTACTACTACTACTACCACTACTACTACTACTACTACTACTACTACTACTACTACTACTACTACTACTACTACTACTACTACTACTAATAATAATAATAATAATAATAATAATAATAATAATAATAATAATAATAATAATAATAATAATAATAATAATAATAATAATACGTGTAATAATAATAATAATAATAATTACCCTAGATAACAATTTGTATATGGTATTTAGTTATTAAAATGTGTGTATCTGGTATAATGAGGAGGGTCAAGGAATTTCACTTTAGGTTGCCAGATTTTACAAACTTATTATTAATTGAAATAAAAACAGAAATTATGTGTTGGTTACCGGAGGCTCTAGCCTTTGTGAAACGAAACAACATGAATACATAAATATGATCGATTAAATTTCATGTTGTAATATACATGATATACTATATTTCTCCATTTACATTGCTTAAAGAGAGCATTTGCGATATTCTCTCTACTGCCCTCTACAGTTGGAGATTATAAATGCGTTTCTCCTCGGGTTTGTTTGCCTTCCTCGCAAGGTTGTGTCACTTTTGGCCGCAACGTCTCGCATTAATATTTTGTTATATAAATGTCGTCCTAAAAACAAGCAGGAGACTTTGCATTGGTGATCAGACATGGGGATAATGCGTGATTGGTTGCCAGTTTTAAAATCTATGTTAAAGTACATTATAGTAAAGACCAGGGGCGTAACTGCCGGCTTCGGAGGGGGGGGGGGGGGGGGGGGGGGGTGGGGGTTGCGAGGTAGGTGCCCCAAAACATTGTCGGTGTCCAAAAGCAGTTCTCCCTCCCCCCCCCCCCCCCCTCCCTCACAAAAAGAAAGGGATAAACGTCATGAATGTGGGGAAAATTTAAAGGAACTTAGTAACTTTGTCCAAATCCTCAAAACTTACTTGGAACTCTAGTGGTTCTCTCGGGACAGGTTTCGGTTTTTAAAATTTCCATTTCGTTCAAAAGATATTTACGATTGATGTGTTCAGATGTTAAACTGGCAACGGAATAATTTAAGCCGTGTGCAAAGTAAGTGCAATGAGTTTAATAGTGAACATCACTTTGCATTTTTGCTAATTTCTCGGCCAAAGAAACATACAAATTAACGTGAAATGTTCACGCATTACTTTGTGGACATGTCAGATCACAGCAATACACATTTTTACTAATCACTCATCACTTTTTACACTTGTAAACAAAGTTACTAGATTCCTATAATATACAAAGTAAATCGGCAAAATTATGCATCTTTGTATTGTAAATAACTAAACGTACTCCAACGTGAAGACCCATGTTCGCATTTTCATAAGGGGGGACTGGTTTTCAATTGACGAGCAAAACAACAAAACAAACAAACAAACAAAGGCGATATTTAGGTACCCGAAAATTATTTATCATTATGGTTCACTTCATATAAAATGCCATAATTTGTCCTATTTCTTGTGTCCATCTGTTATGTTCCTCCAGCACGAGTTGTCTTCATGGAGGAGGCCTGGGGTGCTCTGGGGGCACCTGGGGGCATATATAGACAATGTATGAGGGATTGTGTCCCAAGCCAGCCCCCCCCCCCCCCCCCCAGGCCTCCCCCACCCATCCCGTAGGGCGGATTGTCATTTTCGTGGGTTTAGATCAGTCCGTCCAAATATAATTTACACAAAATGAATGAGCTGATGTTGAGCGAATATTTGCTAGTATGGGTAATATTTTGTCCACCCATCCAGTTAAAGGTTCCCTGAAATGCATGTTGACTTAAAAAAAAAACTGAAAACTGAAGAAAATAATTTCTTAAATGTTTAAAAATATACAAAACATATGTAGGTCAAATAGTTAACAAATAATTAATGTATACACTAATACACAATAGTTGAAGGCAACTTGCATTTGGATTTCGAGGAACCTTGAAGCACCGGCTAAAGAAACTTATGTCACATAATTGTCGTGCTTTGGGACATAGCACTCGCTAAAAACAAATCCACCGAATCTAGGTAGATCATTACTATAAAATACAAAAAATTCAAACACTAACTGTGTATGTAGCCGGACATGTGGGTGGACTCATGGATTTAGCGTTCTAGGATCTCATTTAGAATATTTGAAGCACAGACTGCACAATATCCATTTACGGGTATAAATATTTACATGCTTGACGGGACTTGTTGGATATCTGTAGCTGCGGGGTTTAGCGTGCACGGTATCCCAGCAACGTGGGTAATCATATTTACTCAATAACCCTTATGGGCAGAGTTCAACTCCTGCGATGAAAGGAGAGGCCAAACATAATCACAAACAAATACATAATTATGTACTGACTTTGACCTTATTTGTTAGTAATAATATACGTACAAAAGTATACATTGAAATTCACCTGAATACCTGCAAGAGCTTAGTTGGTTTGCATAGATCAGCCATAGTCCTTCGTTCAAGTTCAAAGAATGCTTTATCCCACAACTCTCTTAAAAACCAGGACATAATTATCAGCGGTCTTTCCACTTTGCTTCACCTATATGCTCTGGAACAAACTTCCTCTTAATCTTAAACAATCGGATACAGAGCACCAATTTCTAGCTAGTTTGAAAGCCTTCTGTTTGTTAATTAATTGTAAGTTTGTTTTTCTTTTAATTGAATTATTTAATTTCTGCTGAAATACTTTTCTATTTTCCTCTCTTGTTCTGTTATATATGTATGCGCGTTGAGACTTCATTGTAGGACTGCGCTTTATAATAAAATAATTATTATTATTATGATTATTATTATTATTATTATTAGTTGTAGTAGTAGTAGTAGTAGTAGTAGTAGTAGTAGTAGTAGTACAATAGTAGTATTATTGTTATTTGTATTAGTAGTAGTAGTAGTAGTAGTAGTAGTAGTAGTAGTAGTAGTAGTAGTAGTAGTAGTAGTAGTAGTAGTAGTAATAGTAATAGTAGTAGTAATAGTAATAGTAGTAGTAGTAGTAGTAGTAGTAGTAGTTGTAGTAGTAGTAGTAGTAGTAGTAGTAGTAGTAGTAGTAGTAGAAGTAGTAGTAGTAGTAGTAGTAGTAGTAGTAGTAGTAGTAGTAGTAGTAGTAGTAGTAGTAGTAGTAGTAGTAGTAGTAGTAGTAGTAGTAGTAGTAGTAGTAGTAGTAGTAGTATAGTATTATTATGCATCGTGTGTCTCTTATACTGGTTATTGATCGATCAATAACTGTCGCACAATTGTGTAAATGGGAACAAGAAAATGTATTATCTTGGTTTCACATCTGTATGTCCACAGGTCGGAAATCAAACATCGTAATTGTGAAACTGCGGACATTCATTGGCGTGGTGGAAGATGTAACCATTGGTTTCGAAATCAACAAATAATTCCTTGACGAAAGGGTTCACATGTCAGGTGTATACTTGTAAGTTGTAACAACATAACAAACTACCCGTGTAAGTTCATAATAACGACATTTCCGCTGAATGGTCACTTAATTTCCCATATTAATTTGATTTCTTCACCATATTTTCAGGATTAGTTTGTCAAATTGTGTTTAGGTTGTTAGTAATATGATATTTGTTTTGTCGTTAGTGGGACTGTGGAAGCATACTCACAACATTGTCAACACTCTGTACGCGCCCTGTACAAAAACCTTCAGAAGTGGTGACAATCCGAAACGAACAGAACCATTATAAGTGTTGACACGGTTGACATTTCTATTGGTTTTGGATCTGTTAGTTAGTCTTCCCTTGGTCTAATTCATTATACTACTATATCCCTGTACTGTCGGTACTACATAGGCTATACCAGTTCATTATGCCCATGATGCAACCTTCACCTACTAATATGGCGCTAATAACGATAACTACTCCGCCAATTTCATATTGAACAGATGAATGCACAATGCTCCAGGAAAGGAATACAACAAAATTAATTAGTTTCATGCAGATGTAGCATTTTGATTTCTGGTCGGTCTCTTACTAGTACAAAATCGAATTACATGTGCGGTAACAATAACTTTGCGACACGTACAAGGATGCTACTGTAAGCCGACTCCTAACATTATTATTCCGGTCGCAGTTGTTCATGAGCGTCATGGTAAGTTAAGACTCTTCTTTATTTTGTTTTGATGATATTTATATCGCTTTACATATAATTAAGTACAATGTGCATAATATTTGTCTTGTTCATCTTTTTTTCTGATTATATAATATTAGTATCTTCGCTGCTGTGATAATAATGAATTGAATTGTGCTCACCACACACTGACTATACCGTACGTATACGACCCGATTCCGATCCGATCGACGCGCACCTGCGTATCTGAACTAATGCAATGTGTGTATTTAAAACATCTATAGTATAGTTCAGATCCTCAATCGTGTGACCATGGAGCGGATCGGATCGGATAGTGTGTGATGGGTTGCTTTTCTTGTATGCTATAATATACGTACATCACCGTCAAAGGGATCTACATAGTAACATTGTCCAAATAAAATCCACAAAGCTTACTTACTTACTCTATTTATTTGGTTCTCTCATATTTTCTTGTATTACTAATAGAAACACGGAGCAGGTTTTTGTTTTTCGTATTTCCCTTTCGTTTATATATTTAACAAAAAGAAGAAGATATTTACCATTGAAGTGTTCGTATTTTAAGTATCCACTGGAAAGGAAGAACCGTGTGCAATATCAGTGCAAAGAGTTAGCGAATATCACTTTGCATTTTCGGTCAGCCATAATAACATCCATTTAACGTGAAATTGTATCAACCAATCATCACTTTTTGTTTCGATACATGCTCGGTATAATGAACGTATAATTGGTATGCAGTCAAACCTTCATATAGCAACCAACCTACCTATAATGACCCCCCAAAAATGACAAAAGTGATCTCAAGACCAGCACTTATTATATTAGGATTATTATATATTTTGTTTAATCGTTATGGAAACTGCTTATTGATGACTGAGGTCACCTGTCTACAATGACCACGTTTCTTGTTTCCTATAGGTCGTCGATATATATACATAATTGTTTGATTGTATTTCTTTTTTTCAACATAACGACGTCATGCATGATAGGGTCATTATACTTGGTTTTATTCTCTTGACTGAAATCATGAAGCCTGAAGTTGTGAGCAATGCATTGACAATGCATTGACCTTCGCTTCAAAGGTACCATCTTTACACCGGATAATTAAATCGATGACCGTATCGATTTTGCCGGCAAGATTGTTAAAGCCAACCAGTCCTACGTGGCCTTAAAGGGATCCAGTAACATTGTCAAAATCCACAAAACTTCATTATAGAAATAAAGTTTTTTTCTCAATCCTTGTTGTATTTGTATAACTAATAGAAGCATGGCACAGTTCTTTTTTCGAATTTCTCTTTTGTTATTGAGATATTTACGATTGACGTGTTCGGATGTTTAACTACCCACTGGATAGTCATAACTGTGTACAAAGTCAGTGCAATGAGCGAGCAAATATCACTTTGCATTTTCGTTCATTACTCGCCCATTTAACATCCATTTATCGTGATATTTTCACACAATACTCAGGGGACATATTATCAGATCACACAATTACACAGTATACCCACCATTCATCACTTTTTACACATGCCAACAAAGTTACTAGATCCCTTTAACAGCCAACAAAACGGCTGTACTCAATTATATCGTTGGTCCTAATTGGGATTTAACAGTAAATTTTTAATTATCGTCCATGCGTTTACGGACGCAGCGGAGAATACGAATCGGAGGTCTAACGGTAAACAGCTAATTCGTGCACTGTGTACATAGAAACCACAGTAACCATACATTAGACGGAACAGTGTGATAGAAATTAGAAGATGAGTGAGTAATTATTGGCAATTAAAACCAGATCATTCTATAAAGGGATCATTTCAGTCGAAGTATTGTTCTTCACAATATTAAGTTCTATGAACTCATCAAATTTGACTTGAAGCTGCTGTAGCCCACTGATCTGAACAGAGCATTTCTGCAGATCGAACGTCATGTGATGATTTCAGAAGTCGATAGGATTATGTCTGGTAATATATCCTTGTGTGAAAAGGAAAACAAAATAATAAAACGCGAAATTGCCAACGATTGCATGGGATGTTTTTTGTGTCGTTTCTTCGACAGATTCAGGAGTGGATGTTTCACCACGTTCACAGTTTCACGGCGAGCGTTGTAAAGAGTACCATGAGCACGACCGATAACGTGACGGAAATTATTGTGGATGATTATAATTATAATGAATGACACTATCATCATTATTTTGAACTTTCGTCCTACTTATAGTTGGAAAACAAAACACACTCCCTGCATGCGCACTTGCAGAAGAAGCAACGTCTTTAAAACGTAACCAGGTAACTGATATAGTATACCTCTTGCAGCATGGCATCCTCACCGCCCGCTGAAGAGTCGCATCAAGCTAAGATCAGGGTGAGTGATTGCGTAATAATTATGATTGACGTGTAAATGTTATGTTATAAAACAAAATATGGTGTGCAACAATTCTCAAATAAAAGGGGTCCCAATATTGCCCCCCCCCCCCCCTCCCGAATATACACGTATAGTTATACAATGTGCACTCTGTGTGCATGAATAATTGCTGTGTGCATCCCATGCATACTATTGTTTTTAGTATCATTATTATTATTATTATTATTATTATTATTATTATTATTATTATTATTATGAGAAGGCCTATTGTTAATATTATTAGTATTATTATTAGTGGTATTATTATTATTATTGTTATTATTATTAGTATCATTATTTTTATGTGTGATGAATAAGTAGTGCTGTAATAAAAGAGGATTATGCCCATTGTTATTAATGTATACACTTGTATTTATATATTATGTGGCAAATGACACTCATGGCACAGACATGGGGGATTTCACAAAACATGGTAGATCACCCTAATTATGTATGATAAGATTAATGGACCTACACACCTTCATGCCATCAAATATGCGTGCTATTGTACATGTTCTATACAGTATTAAATGTACCTTAGTCCAGCGTATCGCATATTTACATTTCATCTAGTTAGTATAAATAGCCATTAGGAACACATTGGACATTGTCTAGTAGAGTCCATGGTTATACACAATGGTCAAGAGATACAAATGCGAACAAATGCCTTGTTTGAAAACAGAATTGTGCACATACAATGCTGGACTTGAAC
The DNA here is from genome assembly GCA_037951105.1 of Echinarachnius parma. NCBI lineage: Eukaryota > Metazoa > Echinodermata > Echinoidea > Clypeasteroida > Echinarachniidae > Echinarachnius > Echinarachnius parma. The sequence continues at coordinate 109,245 of JBAMJV010006711.1, forward strand.
TTTAAAACTGAGTCAGACATATTTGTTTTCATGTAAAATCTTAATTTATTCATAGCCCTTACATATACGCTGTGATAGAGTGGACATCACACTCTTAAGCCCGGCGCAGACAGAACCGACTCGACCCGATCCGATTGGTTTTCATTCAGTCTAGAGTCAGTTTCGCTCAGTCGGAGCCGATCCAACATGTTGAATCGGCCTCGAATGACCTCCGACTGGCACTTGACCGGAAAAACCGGGGTCCTGAGGCAGCGCATACTGAGTTAATCAGGCTGAAAACCAGTCGGATCGGGTCGAGTCGGCTCTGTCTGCGCCGGGCATTACAGACAGCCTCAAAAATAAAGCCCACAGACTTAGAAGGAAAACTTTACAGAGCGCATAATAGTTGTAATTCTGTAATGTGCTTTACATAATTATGTATAGCTAAATAGCTAAGAAGTGTTATGTTACAATACTCTCGCTAGAGTATGCAATAACAAATACAATTAGTGTATGGAAATATACAGTACATTCTTTATCCATGCCTCATATACGATTACTCAACGGTACAACATTTAAAATAAATCATTTCCAACATGAATTCGACAGCTTATTATTTAACAAGTATAATAATTGTTGAGTGTTTATAAGGGCTAATGTCACCAGAGTATGTTTACGTGGGTTTATTACAATATAACAATCACTCTACAGTGACCTTACACATTATATTGCCCATTCATCGCAGTAATAAAGCTTTTATTGTGCCGATTTAATTAACAACTCGGCGGATTCAGTATCGATTATTCCCTCTAATGGAAAACCATGCAACAGATATGTATGTTTCATATTGAAAACCTAATTGGTTATATTAAATGATTAAAAACTAATAATACGCGGGGGTCACATCTATACGTACGCTATCTCTTGCCGTCTATACATGACGTTTGGCACCATGTTTTGCATAAATTATTATACCCATCTAATTGCTTAGCTCAGCATTTTCGCACGTATTTCACGGACTGTTGGTATAATGGGCGAAACAGAAGAAACATCACACCTATGAACTAAAATGATAATTCTATTTGCAACCATTAACCCCAAGTTTTCCCTTCTAAACACGATTGTAAACATTAATTGCTGTATTATTTAAATAATGATCAGTATTCAAAGTTGCTTACTCTATTAATTCATGTGTACAACATAATTATATGTCTGTATCAGTTATTTGAATAATAGTCGAACGTAGTAGAATCAGTGTTATCAGTGAAAATATAATGAAACTATATAATTATATTAAAATACAAGAAAAAGAGCAAAGAAAAAATAGGCTTCGCCGGGAATCGAACCCGAGACGTCCGGATTGCTAGACCAGCGCTCAAACCATCGCGCTCGATCATGTCGATGGTTGGGGTTCATTCAGTGTTTCCTTTACGTTTGAATAATATAAAAATTCAACATCATGAGGTGATCTATCCTGAGAGAGGTCCATTTAAAGTGATCCATTAACTTTGCCAAAATTCAACCAAAATCACTTGGAGCTTCCACACTTCTTTTGTAGGCTATATACTCGTTGTTTGGCTTATAATGGTAACAGAAAATGAAATGGTTTCTGATTTTCAAATGTCTCCCTAGTTATGGAGATATTTAAGATTTAAGACGCTTCCGATCGTAGTCAATAGTATCTGAATTCGGATATTGAATCCTCCATAGTATTCGAATTCGGGTACTTCACGCGAATGTTCGGGATAAAATCAACATCGAATTACCTTTTTTTTTTCTTCACAAAAAAAACATTATTCCTTTTCTATGAAAACCTCACATATCATTCTCAAGAATCCTTCAATGATATTGGTCTATGATAGTATGATTCATGTCTCATATCACTTTGGGGGGGGGGGGGGAAATATAATATACAGTTAAATAATGGATCACTTTAACATATCACCTGCCAGTACTGCGACACAATCTGCAATCAGGCGTGTCAAGCCAGAATTCGATCGATATCATTACAATTCGGTTCAGACAACTTTCATTCAGCATTATAAACGCCACCGGGAGGAGCAATCACTCAAAGGAAAGCAGACAATAAACCATTTGACAATGTTTGATGAGGTATACAAAGAAAAGGAACAATGTACATCGGCGAACAAATATTGATGTGTTTATTATAGTTACATCGCGGATGAGTACCGCTCACATGGATCGGGACGATTAATTTGTTCTTCAAAATACAACGTGCCCTTATACATAATGTATATGCACACAAAAATATATTATGTTCAGAAAACAGTATACAATTAATGCACCGGGCCAACTGCATTTAATACACTTCATGACATTACTTTCATATGATTCCGGAATCGTAATTATTCCTCGAACAAACGTATGAACTATTAAGCAAAAGCATGCAAACTGTATTATGGACAAAACCGAGTAATCATGACGGTTTTAAGGAAAGGCATTATAATACAAAATATGTGGTTTTCTACTTAACAGATTTTTAACGTATTTTTCATTAAACCATTTGTATAATCATATATACGTTGTAAAAGCGTATGTCGTTATACTGATGGCTATAATTATGGTGTCGAAGATAACAAAACAAAACATTATGAAACGGTATGGATCAATGTCCCATCAATAATTAGTGGGGGAAAAGCATAAATCTAGATGTTTCATTCATCGTAGTGTACTGTGTTTAATTATCAACTATATTACAACATTTATAAAATAGTCAACTAATATTATCTTGATCACAGTCATCTTGATGGATCACATCATCATGGCTGGATCATCAAATCCAATAATACTAACAGAAGATAGACTGGCATACGTTGCAATGCTGGTATTATGCCAATTTGCACTATCACAATTCTAATGTAGGCCTATATTAATTATTAGTCCACCCCCAAAACCCCAAACACCCCCAAACACCTCCAAAGCAAATAATACAATTTCGAATTGCGTCATCATGTTCAATTATGTTGGAAACGAAGGTACGGTGTGCCAATCATTCAAACGAGTAAATCAATCATTTTTGCGAGATTGCTTTTTCAATATGAACTTCATATACATATATTTGTATTGTAATTTCATTCCACAGTGCATGATTAAAATCATTTACTCTTGCAGCATCAACTATTTGCCCTTGTAATTGTTTCTATTTATAAAGCATTTGTGCGATGCCGTTCAAACTGGAAACATACCCGAGGTCGAGACCATTCTCCAGCAGGGGATGTTTCTTAACGCAGATGAGGTACGTTAGAAAAGATTAATTAATTATTTCGTATGTGTGTTTGTCTGTCTGTGTGTTGTGGTTTTTGTTGTGGGGGAGGGTGGGGTGAAAATAGTTACTCGCGTGAACTTGTACTAGATATATCAAAATCAACAGTGTTGTTGTATCTTAATTATAGAATAATAATAATAATAATAATAATAATAATAATAATAATAATAATAGACATTTATATAGCGCAAATTGCAAAAGAGCCTCTAAGCGCTGAACAATATAATTACATACAAATCATTAAATGAAATTTCAAGAAACATTTCAATAAACATGCATATACAGACAAAAATGCTAACTTAAACAAATGAGTTTTTAACCTAGATTTAAAAGTATCTACATTTGGGGAAGTACGGATATTAAGGGGAAGGTTGTTCCATAGAAAGGAGGCAGCATAGGAAAAGGATGTTTCACCATAATAATTAGAGAATAAAAGACCGTGATGAAAACAAAGCGATAGGTAATCTTCTAATATAATTGATGTGGTTATACTATACAGGGTGGCCCAGAAATAACGGATCGGGGTGCTTGCTATAATGAAGACACATGATGCCCGTCATAGCAACTAGTAACGTTCAATGCGTGCGCCATTGTTAGTAGCCCTTCTTCTCTATAATACACGGCTGAACGCACACTCACAATGGCACACGGTTGATCGTTACTCGATGCAGTATGGCGGGCATCATGAGTCTTTAGTATGGCAAGTACCCCGTTCCGTTATTTCTGGGCCACCCTGTATATGTATTTTATATTCTATATTTACACTGTAGACAAAAATACATGAATGCCATCTCGAAGGAATACTGAGTTATTCACCCTGCTGCTGATTACAACATAACTTGTCCAAACTATTATACCGATGTTTTACCCCTGTTAAAATGCCTGACCCACCCCCCCCCCCCCCTCTCTCTCTCACACACACACACACACACACACACACATACATACACACACACATTATAGCGAGACCCTTGCCCCTTCCTCTGAGCTAAAAGCTAAAACCTACCCGCCATTATATATGTAATTTGAATATGGAATTATTGCCCGCCCCCCGCGCGTGATTTGGCCTTGCCCTTGTATTACGCCATTGTCAGCACACACACACACTGCATATTACCGTACCGTGGTAAAATGTTAGTTAATCCGTATGATAGCCATGTTAACAATCGAGTTTCATTGATTTAAACCACCTTTCATGATATAGATAAATATATTTAGTATATTTCATAACAAAGATTGTGATGACGATAGTATGTGCGCAAAACAGACCTTGAATGGCCTAGATTACCAAAAACTGCTCTTTATCTGTAGTAATTGCAACATAATTGCAATAAACAATGTGAATTGTCAGAAACTAACAATACAGACCTTTTGTGTGTGATTTAGGAACGTATTAAAAATGGAAAACTAGACGCATGCAATGTTGTATTCATTATTGGCATGATAATGGCATCCATACAGTCGGTCACGTAATTAAACAAGCTGGACACTTCTGGCCTTAGGCAGTTAGGAACAGCCAATTTGTTTGTGGTGTCTTCTGAAAAACTTAGAACTTGCAAAAATACCTAGTGAAATTATATTGATTTTTTAGCTGGAAATAATAAACGACCGTTATGGTCGTTTAATGAGTCAAGCAACTGCATGCTCTGTATTGCATTTCGTGTTTTAGTATAGATGTTCACGTACTAAAATTCAATTTGGTTAAGGCGAACGGTTGCATTGTGTTTACGGTTACTGAGTCATGGGTGCATAATTCCCGTCACTTTGAGTTTAAAGAGGTAGTTCAGTTTTGCTATAGAGGGCGCTGCAAGAAAGAGTTTTTTTGAGAGATAATGAAAAACTGAGTGTAAAATTTGAAAGAGCATACAATTTTAATTGCAGAATCAACTTTATTTGATCAAAATCGGTTCAAAAACGGCTGAAATATCAATAAATATATCAAATCGGAATAAATCTGGGCCCCAGATGTATTGGATGTTTTTTTATTTGTTTTATTTAAAAAATGCTTACACTTTTTCAAACATTTTCAAACGAGGTTTTTAAATAGTTGTTGATGATCTCTCTATTTAATCATTATTTCAACAAAACATCACGTACATAATTTTGTATGAAAAATGGATGAAACCAATGCTTTTTTAGAGAGCGCCTATTGTTGGCTCTTTTTGAAAGATAAAATGCTTTTTACTTAGTCGTTTGTAATTTTCTATACTTTTCGAGCATGGTGGAGTTATAACTATACGTTTGTAATGTTATTGTGCAGATTTGGTTACTAAAGCTCAGCCTTACCAAAACTGAACTACCCTTTTTAACCAAACTTACCATTATTTTGTTGTATCTCACAGGGTGGGAACACGATAGCCAAATCTCTGTATCGCAACCTGCTCATGCTGGCCATCGACGCACGCCAAGTCGACACTGCCAAGTTCCTCATACAGAGCGGAATTGACGTCAACCATAAGACCTGGGTGAGAACTTATGAAGAGCATACTAATAATGATAATAATAATAATTTTAATATAAATATTGATACTACTAGTAATGATAATAATACTAATAACGAATATATTAATAATGATAATACTAGTAAAACAAATCATAATAATAATATTGATAAAATCATTTAAAATGCGTCGTCTATCTTCCTAGAAGCTCTAATATATTTTAGTATAAGCGAATCACTAGAGTTCTAGGTAAGATGTGTGGATTTTGACAAGGTTACTAGATCCCTTTTAAAGGGATCTAGTAACTTTGTTGAGATGTGCAAAAACTGATGAATGGTTGATGCAATGTATACTGTTGTTATCTCATATGTCCTCAGGGTATTGTGTGAAAATTTCAGGTCAAATGGACAATGTATGGCCAAGTAATGAGCGAAAATGCAAAGTGATATTGGGTGATATTCACCAACTCACTGCATTCACTTTGTACAGGGATGAAAATCTCGCCCGGAGATTTTCTTATCTAAATACTTCAATCATACATATCTTTGTAATGAAAGGGAAATTTGAAAAACCGAAAGCTGTCCCATGATTTTATTGTTAATACGAATACAACAAGGTATAAAGGAACCGCTAGAATTACAATTTTATTTTGAGGATTTGGACAATGTTACTAAGTCCCTTTAATAACGGAAACTGTATTCTCGCTGGGGTTTTGTTTTTTCAGAGCGTCAACGGCAAGCACGGGGCACGCGAGATGGCAGCTGAGAATGATTTCACCGAGGTAGTCACTCTCATCGATTCCAAATTATCGGTGCCGAAGGTAATTTAACTCATTGTCTATACGGGAACCCGGTGCGCCCTTTATTGTATCGAAGGAGGATGCAATTGTACTGTCTAAAAGAATATTTGTCTGTAGCAGTCAACATTTTTCATTAGTGGGCAACAAAAGAGACCACAATTCAGCGAAAAACAATATTTAGCAACCTGTCTATAAAGTGATCAATTTTCTTGTTTCCCTTTAATATGTGGTCATTAGTCGTGCTATACACAGGTATGACTGTATGGTGTATTCATATTCTTGCAAACACATTTTGTTCGATCGCAGTGAGTGATCGCTACAACGGATTATGCTTCTCCATTTTTCAAGTTGTCAGTTAACAGTGTCGGGGTCCAAGTTGTTTAAGTCTGGGTTTGGGTGGCCAGGTGGGCGAAGGATTGGGCACTCTTCAATGATGTGGGAGGCAGTCTGCTCGGGTGCTCCACACGTGCAAGCCGGAGAAGGTCTGAGCCCCCAGCGGTGCCTGTTGAGGGTGACCCAATTCTTTCGGGGTAGATCCGCGCCTGGTGGTAGTTTTGTGTTTGGGGTCACTGTGAATTGAGGGGGTCTGGGAGTCTGCTGCCAGCTGTCCTTCCATGCGGTGAGGGTGTTGTGGGTGCCTTCCCGCAGGGTGTCAGCATGGCGACTGAACGGTCTGCGTGAGCGTAGGCGTTGACGGCCCTGTTGTGTGTTCTGGGTGGTACGGTGTAGAGGGTGTGCACGGTCTTGGAGGGCCTTGTTTACGAGTTGTTGAGTATAGTGCTCTCTGCGGAGGGCGGGGGTGCGATACCAGCAAGCACTGGTAAGAGATCAGATGGTGTGGGTCTGAGGCACCCTGTGATGATCCTCATACTCTCGTTTAGGGTGGTGTCCAATTTGGGTGTATGTGAGCTGCGACACCATGCAGGGGCGGCATACTCGGCAGCACTGTAGACTAGTGCGAGGACGCCAGTACGAAGCGTGGGAGTTTTAGCACCCCAGGTGGTGCCCCCAATGCGGCGGAGTAGGTTGTTCCTAGATGAGACTTTGGCTCGGAGTGAATCTAGGTGTGGTTTGAAGGTCAGCTGTCTGTCTAGCTTTACTCCAAGGTATGTTGGGGAGGGGATGTATGGCAGTGGGTTCCCGTTGACTTTGACTGTGAGCTGGCGGTTTGCTTCTTTGGTGTTGAGGTGGGAGGCAGTTGCAGTTGTGTTTGTAGCGCTCAGCTTTAGTCTCCAGGTCTTCTGAGGGCACTATCGCCACAGTGTGAAATTGTGTGTAAAACGGTGCGCTCACACTATGTATATTAGCAATTTCACAGTGTGTTTACAGTGTGAGTTGGCTTTCACACTGTGAAAACGCTCTAATTTAACATTGTGGTCCACACTGTGAAATAGAGTGTGTTCACACTGCGTTCACACTAAGGATGAGCGTGTTCTTTCCTGCATGGTTTCAATTAAATTTTCTATTTTATTTCCAATTATATAAAACAACTACATAAAAATACAAAATATTAAAATGCAAAATTAATACAATAGGACATAATTACGTAGATATGATGGAGTAGGTTTGGTATGTATATAACATAGTACAATAAATTAAACTGGAAATATGGGAAGCCCGCAAAGCAAAAGCTTGAATAGAGTTTATCCACCTTTTCGTTGGTTTTCATTACCCATTCTGCATACATGCATACTTCACTCATAGCCTACGTGAACCTGGTGGGACATGCATTTACTCTATGGAGATTGTACATTCTAGTAGGGAACAGGTTAACCCACTGCCTACGTGAACCTGGTGGGACATGTATTTACTCTATGGGGATTGTACATTATAGTAGGGAACAGGTTGATTCATTGCTGTATGTACTGTATATTAAATATCTGGAGCACCCTGTATGTTTAACTGTCTTAAATAGTCGTAGTAAACCTTGTACATGTTTGAAGTTTGTTATTTGATTGTATGTATCTCATGTCTAGTCATGTACAGTACGGTCATGCCGCATAATTATCATGATTTGTAATATAAAATCACACCTAACGTGAAATTAACTTCCATTCATTCTTTTCGTTGGTTTCTTCTCCCCAGCGTCTTTTTCACGCCGTTGTGGATGGCGACGCGGGGAAAGTGAACACACTGCTGCAGCACATTGATGCCGACATGAACATGAAAGTGGTGAGCTGCAAAATATAAAGTATTGACCAATAAAACTTCCCCTACCCCTTCCTACACAAAAACAACAATAACACAACAAATGTTTATGATGTCTCTAGACCGATGCAGTATACATTTCGGGCACTAAATCACTGTGATTATTTGAAAAATACTTAGCTTCACGTTTTTCCTCGTCATTAGTTATGAGTATTCCTAACCGCTTTGCATACAGGTTGATATCCGTCTACCAAAACTCAAGATTATATTTAAATACATTATTTTGGGATGCTTCCATTATTAAAGAATGAACATTAGTGTGCATTTGTATTATTGTAGTAGTAGTAGTAGTAGTAGTAGTAGTAGTAGTAGTAGTAGTAGTAGTAGTAGTACTAGTAGTAGTAGTAGTATTAGTAGTAGTATTAGTAGTAGTAGAAGTAGTAGTAGTAGTAGTAGTAGTAGTAGTAGTAGTAGTAGTAGTAGTAGTAGTAGTAGTAGTAGTATAGTAGTAGTAGTAGTAGTAGTAGTAGTAGTAGTAGTAGTAGTAGTAGTAGTAGTAGTAGTAGTAGTAGTAGTATTAGTAGAAGTAGTAGTAGTAGTAGTAGTAGTAGTAGTAGTAGTAGTAGTAGTAGTAGTAGTAGTAGTAGTAGTAGTAGTAGTAGTAGTAGTAGTAGTAGTAGTAGTAGTAGTAGTAGTAGTAGTAGTAGTAGTAGTATTCATTATCATACTGAATGTTTATTTTGCACAATAATTTATGCACGTGCAGTAAATATTGATTTACACCTCGTTCGTAAACATTTTTATTCCAAGGATCTGCATGGTGACAAAGCGGCTGGATGCAGCGCATACACACTCCTCTTGGTTGCCCTGAAGAACGGCCAAGTTGAGATCGCAACCATACTCATCAACCACGGCATCGACATCGACTTCGAACATCAGGTAATTTGTCAAGATGAATCAGAACTAACAACTGTTTGCTATGAACAAAATAATGCGCCGAATCGAATGATGAGTATTGTTCTGTGTATACGTGTACCGTTCTTGTACAATATGTCCAACCTAACCATGACATAGTTACGTGTATCATTTTCTATTTGATATGTTTAATTAAATGTAACCGTGCTTCATTGCAACACCCCTGTTTTTTAAAGGAATGGGATCGCCCAGATGCAACCAGTGAACCAATCATGGTCGAGTCCTATGATGCCCGGAAACTTGCAATGGATACTGGCATGGTAGGCGTGGCTATTGACGTAGATAAACGCAGAGGGGGTGTGGCTACCGAAGACGCGCCGCCCACAACAGCTAATGGCATATCAACTCATATTCAAGAGGTACTAGTAGTTATAATTGAATTGATACATAATTCAATAAACTGTTTTTTTTTTCTTTCTAAACCATTAATATCATATAATGTTGCTTGTTACAATCATAAGATTGGATCATACTGACATATCTTCTATGAAACTTAAATACGATTTGCGTTTGCGACAGACACAATATAGGCATACAGGGTCTGATACTTTGCCCGAATATCACACGTTTTAATCCCAGTATTTTCTTGGAAAAATCAACTCATTTATTTTTATGTTATTAATGCAAATGAGGTCATGCAATTCATATGTTTAATAAATGTTCAAAAATCATGTATTTTTGATAAAACTGGGTTTCCCTACATCCATTAAATAGTCATTGGACCGGTCGAAATTTGTGCAAAAACAAAAGAATTGTGAAGGTCCTGTTTATTCCTTATACATGTATTTATATTATTGTGTTGATAGTTAATTTGTTTAACTTTAATTCAACTTTAATGTGCCCCCAAATAAATTTCAACAATGAAAACAAGACCAAATGTTGAATCTTTTGGCGCAAAGTATTTGTACATGATGTCTTTTACACAAATCATTAATACTTGTAGGGCTTTCATATGTATAAGTAAAAAGTCACTTGACTTCGCAACAGTATGTCCAGTCCAGTGGCGTAGACAGGTTCTTACACCTGGGGGGATGAAATCTTTCCCCGGCCGAGACCACCTGCCAAAATGTTTCGGGACCGACCGTGAATTGGGGCAAAATTGGGCAAATCTGGTGCAAACCCAGATAGGAAATTCTGGAGTAAGATTGACTGTATCTAGGAAAGCGTGTTATGATTTGGGGGGAGGGTGTGCATGGGAGGGGGTGTCCCCCCTGCCACGCTAGGGAGCTTTTGCATTTTTGGACTTGAAATTGTGCAATCTGGTGCATACCTAGATAGGAAATTCGGGAGTAAGATTGACTGCATCTGGGTAAGCATGATATGACTTGATCGACCAGAAATGTTCAATATATTTTTCACGAAGAAAACAAATAATTGACACACTAATAAATATGTACCCCAACACACACACATATTACTTTACATTTATTTTCATACACAGGTCCAACATAAACCATATGCCACATTATCTATTATCCAACAACATAGCCTACAGCCACGAATGAGTGCCGATGGAGCGAAGCGACCGAGGGCTGGGGCAGAGCCATATGGGGAGGTTTTGAGAGGGGGATAACGGTTAAGATGTTGCATTTATATACTTGAAATGGTGCAATTTGGTGCACGTCACACAAGCAGCCAGAGCAATGCCGATGTAGGCACACGGGAACTACATGCCCGGTAGAGAAAAAGTACTCATCCCAGATCATACACAAGTTACATAACAAACTGAGATCATTCTGTTCGCGCGCGAAGCGCGCAGCGAAAACTGTATGAGATTTTGAATGTTAGAATTAACAAGTCTAATGCTAGGTTAACACCATGTCCCCGGCGGCCACGTCAGCCCCGTTTGCCCAAAACGTAATCCGCCGTGAGATTTTGACAAAACTTTTCCTCTGTATTCAAGTTTTGTTAGGTCTTGCCAAGTTTTCTCACGGTCTATCACGGTCTACCACGGTATCCGTGACGGTCCGTGGGTGAAGAGCCCCTTCCCCCCACTGATGGTGCGTTTACACCATGTTCCTGGCGGCCACGGCAGCCCCGTTTCAAGCCTCCGTGGACAAAACGGGATGGACGTGAGACAACGCGGGGGGACAGAATGGGCCAACGTGACAGGCCGCGATTGCCGTGGATGCCGGGCCAGATTTTTAAACTGTCAAAAGATTTGCCACGGCAGTCACGGTGCGGATAAGAAGCCTAACAGGCCAAAGTAAAACGGGGTGAACGCAACAAAACGTGACAGTACGTAATAGGCCGTAACAAAACTTGGACGAAGGACCGTGAGATGTCGGGGAATGTCTTCCCGTCCTACTACGGACAGCCTCCAAGTTTTGTTACGGCCTGTCACGTTTTGTTGCGTTCACCCCGTTTTACTACGGCCTGCTAGGTTGCCGTGGCAAATTTGTTGACAGTTTAAAAATCTGGCCCGGCATACACGGCAGTCACGTTTGCCCATTCCGTCCCCCCGCGTTGTCTCACGTCCATCCCGTTTTGTCCACGGTGGCCTGAAACGGGGCTGCCGTGGCCGCCGGGGACATGGTGTAAACCTAGCATTAATTCATACATTGTATACCACTCACACACACAAACACACGCACCTAAACCATTCAAACACACACACACACACACACACACACACAAAATGTATTTTCCTAAAACCTGGGGGGGATGATTGTACACGTCATCCCCCCCCCCCCCCCCACACCTTGTGAGGTGGGGGGGATGCATCCCCCTCATCCTCCCGTTGTCTACGCCCCTGAGTATGTCCGAGTTTCGCAAATCTGGTTTTTAGAAGAATGATGCTCATGAAGAGGTCATGTTTTACATCGGGGGAGACAAACTGACCTTCAGGCATTTCTGAGCAATCCCCAAAAATCGCTGATGCTGTTGTTGTTTTTTCATACTATTTCATAATTTAAACACTTTTATTTTTGTATCAAGCAGCAGCCAGCTAATGGAATGGCGATGCCAACAGATTCAACTCTCAGCACGTCTCCTCAGTCACAAGTAAGCTATTTTAATTGTTTAAAGGGGCTTAGTAATATTGTCAAAATTGTCCAAATTGTCCAATTTGAATTATAGCGGTTCCCTCATACCTTGTTGTTTTCGTATAAGCAATGAAAGCATGCGACCGGTTTCGGTTTTTTAAATTTCCCTTTCGTTAAAAAGATATTTACCAATGAAGTGTTCCAAGGGCGTCGATTTCTTCTCGCCATTGGGGGGGGGATGATTTGTCATTTTAACCATCTCTGGCGAGGTAGCGAAGCGACAAACCAGCAGCGTGCCCGGGTTTTTATGGCTGAGGGGGGTGGGGGCAAAGCTTTTTAATTCAGTTGTTTAGAAATTGGAAGGTTATTCAGTGCACATTGCAAGCATCATGTTATGAGCTGGGCGTTGTCCAATATGAACTTTAGCCTGATAGATACATATATTGCAAGCATTCTGATGGAACCCTGAATAGCATCAGTCATGGGATACCCACATTGGAAAGCTTATTGGGGGGTCCAGGGGGCGAAGCCCCCGGAAGCTTTGGGATTTGTAATATCCAGAAATACAATTAACTATTGAATAGTTAGCTCAATTTTAGTGAGCGAAGCGCAAACGCACAGTGGGCCAGGATCGCCTGAAAGTTTGCCAAGAGAGAAGTCCTGAATAAAACTATTTAATGAGTACATGGCTGGTACTGGGTCAAATAACCTTAATGGGGGTTCCAGGGGCGCAGCCCCGGTAGATTTTGAATTTGGGCAGTTTAGCATTATCAAAAAGTGGTTTAAAGAAGACTATAGTAACAACTTCCATTCATGAGAGGGGGCAGTGCTCCTTAATTTTAATGTTATTATATATTTTCGAACCCCCAATATTGGGGGGGGGGGGGGGGGGTGATAATACAGGCCATCCCCCCACCTGAAATATTGGGGGGATATATCCCCCCATCCCCCCCCCCCCCCCCCCCGTGATCGACGCCCCTGAAGTGTTCAGATGTAAAATTATCCACTGGACCGCGAAAACCGTGTCCAAAATGAGTGCAATGAGTTAGTGAATATCACTTTGCATTTTTGCTCATTACTTGGCCATATTACAACGTCCATTTAACTTGAAATGTTCACACATCACCCAGTGGCAGTGGACATATCAGATAACAACATACATTGTATTAACCACTCATTACTTTTTGCACATGTCAACAAAGTAACTAGATCCCCTGTAAAGGGATAGTACACTTTGGGTTTATAGGGCGCTTCAAGATATATATTTTTGCGAGGTAATGAAAAATCTTGATAGAGCAGATGGTTGTTTAAGACAAAATACACTTTGTATGATCAAAATCGGTTCAGAAATAGTTGAAATATCCAAACATATTTCCGATTGGAATAAATGTTGATCCCAACATTTATTCGATAATGTAAGAAAATATGTATAATGCCTAAACACTTTAACAAATATACCAAACTGATTTTGTTTAAATATATCTATATCAATTGAATCATTATATTAACCAAACATCACATTCAACATGTTGACAACTTGGAAATGCTTGAAACTTTCCGGTGTCTAGAGGGCGCCCGCTTTTGTTGACCGCTGCTTTTCATTGAAAAGGCCTTCTAATTTATCTGTGTTTATGCTTTTGTTGACAATGTAAATAATGGTGAGTTAATTAGTTTGTAATGATATCGAACGAGTTTTAGTAACTGATATTCAGTTTGACCAAAATTGTTGACCAACAATGTTGTTGAACGTATATTTAATAAATAGTTAATGAGTTTTCTGGGTTCCAGGTGTCAGCCTAGACTCCATAGCTTTGAAGAAAAAAATATGTTTGTATTATTATGATGAAAGAAATAGGAAAAATAAAGCGTATACCAAATATACATGACTAGAGATGTTTTTACCTGGTAGTAACAGTAACACGTAATTTGAAGACGTTTATATTACAATAATATGCCCGCACAAGTTATGAATTTACTCTTAATTTAACGATGTGGCTTTAGGCGCAATATCGTTGCAATCGTTGTCACATTATTTGGCTGAAATTGATATTTGCCCTGCTTGCTCTTTGCAGAAAATTATATTGTTTATTGTAAGACATAATTATACTGCTCACATTCTTCTGCTTCTAAAAAAAAACCGAAGCTCCGAAAAGACGAATCATTCAATTGATGAATGCAATGTTTTTGGATTTATTTCCGATTGCTTATTTTCTGATATTGTTTATGGTGTTGTTTATAAAGCATTCTCGGTCATTCGGAAACGTCTCCCCCAACGTTGGTGGTGTAATACTATAACGATTTTGAAATAGCGTATGCTATGGTCACAACCCCAAAAAGTAGCCTGCTCGGCGGCCGGGCGGCGAGTTTTTAGCCAAAATCGCTCGGTCACCGAGCGGCGGCCGCCCAGGCACCGCTGGTTTATAGGCAGCGCTCGGTCGCCGCTGAAGTTTTAGCGCGGAGTTAAAATTTGGGCGGCGCCTGCTCACTTTTCACTCGCCGCCCAAAATACGCTCGGTGGCCGAGCGGTTGCCGTCCGGGCACCGACCTAATCGAGCGGTCGCCGTCGAGCGATTTAGGTCAAAAATAGGTCAAATAGGTCATCGGCTGCCGAGCGGTCGCCGCCCGGTCGCCGCTGGGAGATCAGTCGGTCATCGGGCGGCGACCGATGACCCATTTGACCTATGTTTGACCTAAATCGATCATTGTTTGGTATATATACAGGGTGGCCCAAAAAAAAACGGAACGGGGCACTTCCCAAAAGAAAGTAGCACATGTATTATGTCCATCGGATAGAGTGTCTTTTCAAATAAACAACGATACCAAGAACAGTCAATTTGGTCGTGTAGTTTTTGTTTTAGGGCCCTGTGAGTGACACCATGTCAGGTTCTCTTTTTTGTCAATTTGTATTGAGCCAGCGCTTGATGAATTGCACGAACCGCCGTTCATATCGTTGAGCATCGCGCACTATTGTTAGTGTGCACTCAGTCGTGTGCCGAGAGAATGGGCCTGGTCGCTGAATGGTATTACGGGCAAGGAGTGCGGTTAAACTGGCATTGACTAGGTCGAAATCGACATAAATCGGCACCTGACATGGTCTCACTCACTGCGTCCTTAAACAAAAACGACCTGACCAAAATTACTGTTCTTGGTATCGTTTTTCATTGGAAAGGACACCCTATCCGATGAACATAAACATTGTGGTATTATATTTTGGGAAGTGCCCCGTTCCGTTTTTTTGGGGCCACCCTGTATAGGCGTCTAGAAAATGTGTTAAACATGCATACTTTGTTTTGCAAGTTGATTCATGGCTGTCATACTATGCACACGCATATATTATGTACGCATACACACACGAACACACACACACACACACACACACACACACGCACAATACATGCAAGTCTACATGTAATCATATCATTTTACTCTTTCATGTACCACCGCACTATGCGCTTTAGTCCTGAATTCTGAAAACGATTTTAGGCTAAAATGTATTATATCGACGTCATATCTTCGTCACTAAAATATGACACTGTACTATAGTTGAGTTTTGGTAGAGAGGGCGCTACATACAATGATTTTTTGTGAGATAATGAAAAACTGAGTGAAAAATTTTAAAGAGCACAATATTTTAAAGCCAGGATAAACTTTATTTGATCAAAATCGGTTCAAAAACGGCTGAAATATCCATAATCATAGTCATTTGTAATAAATGTGGGGCCCCACACTTATTCGATAATTTTGAACCAGCCATTAAAAATTTTTAAAAAATGTTTCCTCTTTTCAAAAAGTAACAAAATAGGTATTTAAATAGTTGTTGGTTATTTCTCTATCTAATCACTATTTCAACAAAAAATCACATGCACAATATTGTATTCAAAATGGTTGAAACCGATGAGTGTTTAGAGAGCGCCCTCTTACGTTTTAACGGCTCTTTTTGAATGATAATATGATCTTTACTAAGTCATTTGTAATATTGTGTTCCCTTCTAGAATAATTATTAGTTTGTAGTCTAATGATGCAGGTTTTGGTTACTAAAATACAGTTTCACCAAAACATTACTCTCCTTACCAGAACTCAACTATCCCTTTAAGGAATAGTGACTTGCGAAAACATATTTTAGTGACATAAAAAAAAACATAATTTTAACTTAAAGTGGTTTTCAGAATACACCCCACTAGTCTTCAATTTTTGCTTTACTGCAAATTCAGTTAATACTACATTGTATTACACCCTAAATTACAAGGATTTAAAATTAAATCTATTAGATTTACTTTTAAATCTTTCTTCGGCTGTGGTTAGGGACCAGCCGATCATTATTTAAAATAAATCTTTTGTTGGATTTAAAAAATATATATCCAGATAGATTAAAAATGAAGCCCTTTTGGATTTGTTTGTGTTAATCTTATTAGGCCCCAGGCGAGTTCATGGCATCCTAATGAATTATTCATTATCAGTGATGCAGGCCACAATTTTCAGTTTTTAGTTTACTGTGCATGATACATTTACTAAATAAAGCGCTACTCACCAATTATCATGGCAAAAGAAAAAATAGAAGACTAAGAGAGGATTCGAACCCGTGACACCGAACGTGGAGGTCCACAGCGTGACCACTACGCTACGTAAATCGATGATGGAAAGAGTGGTCTCATTGTAATCATATCCTTAACTCTAACCAAAACCGTAATCCTAGTTATGAATATTCATGAGTATAAAACTAAGAAAACTGAGCTTCAGAATACCGCAGTAGGTCACGTGTGAAATATCTCTGTTCTCATTCGTCAAATCTCCGATAACCTGGCGTTATTTTCCAATCCTTTGATGGATTGAAAATCACACCTTGGCCTTCGATTAACAGTTGCTTTCGCGCGACTTTTTAAGCCTCCATAGATTTACAAATAATCTAAGTGTATTTATATTTGTTTTAATCCAAGCTACGATTTAGATTTTAAATCCCTGTAATTTAGAGTGTAGGCTTGGCACATCATGAATTTCTTTCTCAGGTGACAAATCATACAAACAAGGCAATTACCGTAATATTTCTCGCCCGCTTGCGCACTTTTGGTTACAAACAAATGCAATGTTGTGTAATTATCAAACATTATAAAGTCCTGCAGGTAAACTTTCACATTTACCATCGTAACGGTAACGGGCGTACGCCATCCGTACGGAACCCAGGTTGCCCGGCGGAGCCCGGTGGGTCGCCGCCGGTACGCCTACGGGACACCTACAGGTGACCCGCCGGTCACCGTCCGGTCGCCGGGCGATTTCTTAAAAATCAGCCGGTGACCGGTGGGAGACCGCTCGGGAACCGGTGGGTCATCGGTCGGTCACTGCCGGGACGCCGCGCGGAGAAACTCCCTAATTTAGCCCAGTTGTGACCTAAAATCGACCGGTGACCGACGGGACACCGACAGGGCACCGCCCAGGCACCGCTGGGGCTCTACAACCTGCTCGACTTCCCCAAAATCGTTGGGCGATGCCTAAATTCCAGCGTCGACCGAGCAGGCTACAAATCGGGCGGTCGCCACTCTGAGTTGTGACCGTAGCATAAACCACGTTAGTGCATTCCTCACTGCTGAATAATGGTGAAATGAACCTCTTACATTAGCAAAAGATTATTGAAACCAAAGGTGGAATATACATACCTCCTCCAACCCCAGCCCCTCCATCCCCGATTAGTTGGCCTACCTTCCCAGGTAGCAAGCCAACGTTGGACCAACGTCGGAAACTTGCAAACTCGTTGGAACTCGTTGGACGTTGGACAATCTCGTTGGATCAACGTTGGACCAACATCGGTAACTCGCAGTGAAAAAGAAGTTGGACAATCTCGTTGGACCAACGTTGGATCAACATCGTTAACTCGCAGTGAAATAGACGTTGGACAATTTCGTTGGACTAACTTTGGATCAACATCGGTAACTCGCAGTGAAAAAGACGTTGGACAATCTCGTTGGACCAACGTTGGACCAACATCGGTAACTCGCAGTGAAAAAAACGTTGGACAATCTTGTTGGACCAACATTGGACCAACATCGGTAACTCGCAGTGAAATGGACGTTGGACAATCTTGTTGGACCAACGTTGGATCAACATCGGTAACTCGCAGTGAAAAAGACGTTGGACAATCTCGTTGGACCAACGTTGGACCAACATCGGTAACTCGCAGTGAAAAAGACGTTGGACAATCTCGTTGGACCAACATTGGACCAACATCGGTAACTCGCAGTGAAATGGACGTTGGACAATCTTGTTGGACCAACGTTGGACCAACATCGGTAACTCGCAGTGAAAAAGACGTCGGACAATCTCGTTGGACCAACGTTGGACCAACATCGGTAACTCGCAGTGAAATGGACTTTGGACAATCTTGTTGGACCAACGTTGGACCAACATCGGTAACTCGCAGTGAAAAAGACGTCGGACAATCTCGTTGGACCAACGTTGGACCAACATCGGTAACTCGCAGTGAAATGGACGTTGGACAATCTCGTTGGACCAACGTTGGACCAACATCGGTAACTCGCAGTGAAAAAGACGTCGGACAATCTCGTTAGCCCAACGTTAGACCAACATCGGTAACTCGCAGTGAAATGGACGTTGTACAATCTTGTTGGACCAACGTTGGACCAACATCGGTAACTCGCAGTGAAATGGACGTTGGACAATCTCGTTGGACCAACGTTGGACCAACATCAGTAACTCGCAGTGAAAAAGACGTTGGACAATCTCGTTAGCCCAACGTTGGACCAACATCGGTAATTCGCAGTGAAATGGACGTTGTACAATCTTGTTGGACCAACGTTGGACCAACATCGGTAACTCGATGTGAAGAAGACGTTGGATAATCTCGTTGGACCAACGTTGGACCAACATCGGTAACTCGCAGTGAAATGGACGTTGGACAATCTCGTTGGACCAACGGTGGACCAACATCGGTAACTCGCAGTGAAATTGACGTTGGACAATCTCGTTGGAGCAACGCTGGACCAACATCGGTAACTCGCAGTGAAAAAGACGTTGGACAATCTTGTTGGACCAACGTTGGATCAACATCGGTACCTCGCAGTGAAAAAGACGTTGGACAATCTCGTTGGACCAACGTTGGATCAACATCGGTAATTCGCAGTGAAAAAGACGTTGGACGATCTCGTTGGATCAACATCGGTAATTCACAGTGAAAAAGACGTTGGACAATCTCGTTAGACCAACAGTAATGAGTGGACTCAAGTAGAATTACAATCATAAATAGAAGTGCGCCATCCCCGGCGAATTACCATATAGGATCGATATGTATATTATCGGGTGTCAAGAAACCATGTATGATTTGGGCCATCGATCTACAAGCAGTTAATAAAGTAAGCTTTTAACTATACTCGTGTGCCTACTTGTATCATGGTGTCTGAAGTGAAAGTGACTGTGTCTGATTCGATTCGCCATGACCTGTGTTGTAGAAATGCTAATTTGAATCCATTTTGGGAGGCGAGCTTCACGGTTGATGTGTGACCGGATATACCATCCAGAAAACGCTTTATTGAGAACTGTACTGTTCGTTATCAACGGTGCATAGCTAGTAGGAAGAAAGAGCTCCAGAAGAGGCAGAAGCGATACTATGACCAGGGTGCCAAGTCGCTGCCGGTGTTGAAGTCTGGAGAACGTGTGTACTACCAAGTGGGAAAAGAATGGAAACCTGGCGTAGTGACAACTCAAGATTCAACGCCCCGCTCGTACCACATCCAGAGTGAGAAAGGTGGGCGGTATCGCCGGAACAGACATCATCTAAAGAAGCGTCGCGCACCTGAAGGTAACATCCATGTTCCAGTAAACGAGGAAACGGAGGTCCCAGAAGCGTGCTGGAGTGAGGTGAAGCCGCCCTCGCAAGAACGTGACAGGCGCTACCCACTTCGACGTCTCAGACCCCCGGATAGATTATATTTGTGATAG
Source organism: Echinarachnius parma (assembly GCA_037951105.1). Lineage (NCBI taxonomy): Eukaryota > Metazoa > Echinodermata > Echinoidea > Clypeasteroida > Echinarachniidae > Echinarachnius > Echinarachnius parma. The sequence continues at coordinate 129,801 of JBAMJV010006711.1, forward strand.
AGATGAATACCATTTAGGGCAGAATAATCCCTTGGTATCATCTAGGCGTTGGGTAGTCCACCCTGGCACTAGCACGTTAAACCATTTTGCATTAAGGTAAATGTCGGTCTTACATAGGGGATGACAACCGTACGAAAGGGGCAGAATAATCGCCTGGTTCCATCTTCTGGGTGTCGGGTAGTCTACCCTGACACTCAAGTTTGTAATTTACCAGTATTTATTATTGTTATGCCAGAGTTACACATGGCATTTCGCCTACTTGTATTATATTACAACACCAACGATGGATCAACATCGGTAACTCAAAGTGAAATGGAGGTTGGACAATCTCGTTAGAGCAACGTTGGATCGACATCGGTAACCCACAGTGAAACGTTAGTTAATCCAACGAGAATCCAACATTTCACATCTGTTGTTCGCTACATGTAGCTGTTATGTTAGAAAAGGTAATTTTTTTACTCGTAGCACAGGTGGTCAAAACCCCCTTGCATAATAAAAGGATTTAAAATTAGCTGCTGAAAGCAGGATGTATGCCATCGTTGGATCAACGTTGGTTCAACGTTGGATGAACGTTGGTTATTATTCATGAATATTCATGAGTGGTTATCATTGACTGCAAAAAGCATTAATAATCATGTTATTTGATTGTTCAGAATGAATCCAATGTTATTATTTACTCATTATTTGAAATATATGTAAGTTATTTATCTACAAAAACATTCTAAAGGTTTGTTTCCATGATGTATTTGTGTAAATTCTTAAAACTTTATCCAAACATTCAACTTTATCGAAATACCAACCATCAAACAAATATTAACACAGAAGCTAGGTTATATAAAGCTGAGTGGATGATGTAGATGTAGTGAGTGTAGGAATAGGAATAGGACTATATATGGATAGGAATAGGAATAGGACTATATGGATAGGAATAGGAATAGGAATAGGGTTAGGGTTAGTCTTAGGTAAAGGGAAAGCTAGGATAGGATGTTCTAGATATCACCAATAGGCGTGTCATATGAATATTAATTTAATTTTTTTAGTACGGTGAGACGTTGGTCCAATGTTGGACCAACGTTGGACCAACGTTGGATCAACGTTGGACCAACGTTGGACCAACGTTAGAGAAATGTTGGTGAATTACGCTGGACCAACGTTGGATGCTTGTTGGAGACATGTTGGATGCTTGTTGGAGACATGTTGGATGCTTGTTGGATGAGTGTTGGAGACATGTTGGATGCTTGTTGGAAATATGGTGGATGCTTGTTGGACACATGTTGCTTTGACGTTGGATCAACGTTTGCGTACGCCCAACCAACGCTGCTCCAACGTTGGCGGATACAAAATACCAACCTTGGATCAACGTTGGAAAAGCGTTGGTCCAACGTTGACAAATGACAACTTTCCAACAATGGACCAACGTTGATCCAACGTTGGTATTTTGTTTTCGCCAACGTTGGAGCAGCGTTGTTTGGGCGTACGCAAGCAACGTTGGTCCAACGTTGCCGGACAACGTTGGACCAACGTTGCCGAAAAAATTGGACAACGTTGGTCCAACGTTGGACCAACGTTGGCTTGCTACCTGGGTTTACGCAAAATGACTCGGCCGTATGCATAGTGTATTTGTGTTAGTCTTGTGTTATTGTTTGTTTTATTCCCGTTATACAAACAATGAATTGAATTGCAGATATGTTAAATCGGCTATTGAAAAGGGCTATTAAGACTGGCTATGATAAACAAGTGTGAACCAATTTCTAGCAAAATTAATTTGTCTAAATTTCTCGAGTATAATGATCATTTGGTTTCCTATTTTGTTTCTCTCTTTTGTATGTTAAATTCTCGTTCTATCCATTTTACATCTGTCCTACCCTCAGCTTGATCTTATTTTGTTTTTACTTTCCATTCACAAATTACAGGCAAGCAAGCAACGACAAAGAAACGCAGCCGGGTGCACGTGCATAATAATATGACATCGTTTGTTGCAATAACATTTCGAACTTGAAGGTTGATGCCCAAATATGGACCTTTATCTACAGACGTATTCGATCAATGTACATGATGTATGGACCTTATCTCGATGCGTATTCAATCAATGTATGGACCTTATCTCGAGGCGTATTCAATCAATATATGGACCTAATCTCGAGGCGTATTCATTCAATATGTGGACCTTATCTACAGGCTTATTCGATCAATTAATGGACCTTATCTCGAGGCGTATTCAATCAATATACACTTATTTAACTCTGGGAGCAGCTTTCAACATCACTATCCGAGAGACGCAGGAAGCACATACGGATTTCGGTGATGGGCACATATTTTATATACTCAACATTCATGGAGCTCAAGGAAAATCTAACATTTCGAACTTGAAGGTTGATGCTCAAATATGTAAGTAAAATTGTCTGAAGAACGCAAGATGCACGTGTTGTTTTATTTTGTTCGCGATTCGCTGACCCGCAGTGAGCGATGAATAACACGGTACATTCGCAGAAAATAGAAGCATCTGGTATTTCCCAGGGGCCATATTTTGGAGGCAAAAAGGAGCCTTTTGGCCCCGGGAAGACCCCTGCAGACTCATATATTTGAATTTGTTACATTCCCCTCTAAATGTTCATATGTTCAGAAGTCAGTACGCTTTTCGATGCACCAAACCCCTCTGGGCTGCCGGTCTACCTGTTGGTTCCGTAAGTGTTGATGATTAATTATAATTGTGTATGAATTACACAACCATTTTACAAACAACTGTACCAAAACATATCATACTGTATTGTTCTGTGCGTGGTGGTCCCCTTTAAATACACCTTTAAAATAAGCACTCTGTAAGAGTGTAGGCTATTGTAAAGCTTAATAGTATGACCTGCTCAAGATGCAACATTTCAAACTGTGTATTGAAGGTTTACTATAAATTATGTTTATAACCAGTAACGTTGTGTCACTTAAATGCGCACTATAACATGAATACAAACTACATTCCTTATAACCAACCATGTGGATCCGACCATTTTCGTTTTGTTTTATTCCTCAGTAAAAGATTTGCCTTACAGTGAGACCAGTCATTTTTTCCTCATGCTTTTGGGCCACCCGGTATGTGATCAATTAATGTAGATTATTTGCATTCCTTGTTATTGAGAGAGTACTAAAAAGTTATAAGGTCTGGCACAATTTGTTTCCATTGTCGGACATTCTCTATCACTAAATTCGGGTAGAAAGGGATCTGTATGACCATGCCTATTACTGTGGTGACAACGATTTAATCGTGCAAAGCTCGTATTTTTCTTGTTGTTCCTTTATTACAGAGTAATTTTTTTAAATTGATATGAGCAGTTCATTTGCAAACCAAAACGTGTAACATTTGATTGTGTTTACAAAATTGCACATTTTAAAACAGTTCAGTTGTATGCAACTCGTGTATTCCGTATGTTTGTACATGCAGTTCCTCATGTCAAGTAGAATGTTATAGACTCGATCTCTGTGCAATTTTCATTCTATAAAACAGAATTATACAGTATGCTTATACGTTTCATATGTTATTTCTGACTTATTTTGTTAAGTTGTATTCAAAATCTTGAAAATATAATACACGTACTGTACGTAATAAATTATTGTAAACATATATTTCTGAAGTACATTGATTTAAAATGCGCAAACATTATATGACTATAAAATACAAGATGATGAAATCAGTACAATCCCGTCTATATAATCGCCTTTATTTCTTGTTTTAGTTTCGGGAGAAAATACAAATTGAGTTTGTGTGTATCTTATCCTGTTGTTCACAAGGCATGTCGACACCCCTCTTCGACACGCAGACACATACACACGCACGCACGCACGCACGCACACACACACACGCACACACACACACACACACACACACACACACACACACACACACACACACACACACATTTACCATTTAATTATGTCAAACAAAACAACGTTGGTTAGATATTGAATGGTCTGTTATCAACCCGTCTTGATGAATGGACGATCGGCTGAACAGGAGGGGATAGTACTAGATTTCTCGACTCAGAGGTATGTGTGTGTGTGTGTGTTTGTTTGTGTGTGTATGTGCGTTTGCGTGCGTGTTTGTGTGTTGTATGTGTGTGTGTGTATGTGTGTGGTAAAATGGTGAAAGGTAAAATGGTGAAAGAAGAATGCCATAATGTTTTGAAGGAAATGAAATTAAAGAAATCACCGGGTAATGATGGTTTTACTGTAGAATTTTACTGCACTTTTTGGCATGGCGGTAGACGCATTTAATGAAGCTTTTGATAGAGGGGAATTGTCAACTTCTCAAAAACAAGGGGTCATAACATTGATTGAGAAAGGTAAAGATGTTTTGTTTGTAAAAAATTATAGACCAATAACACTTTTAAATGTGGACTATAACTATAGTCTATAAGATTGTCTCGAAAGTTTTGGCAAAGAGAATGAAAGAAGTACTTGGTGAAATACTCCATCATGATCAAGTTGGATATATTAGAAATAGAAATATAGGAGAGGCAGTACGTTTAATATATGATATGGTATTTTATTCATTGAATAGATCTGTTGGTTTTTTAGGCGCCGTTGATTTTGAGAAGGCATTTGATTCTATTTCACATAGGTATTTATTTAATGTTTTGAAGTTATTTGGATTTGGGGAATCCTTCTGTAATTGGGTTCAGATGTTATATAAAGATATTAGTAGTTGTGTAATGAATGGCGGGCATTCAACGGTTTATCCTCTCTCGCCTTATTTATTTTTGATAGCCATTGAAACTTTGGCTCGTGTTATTAGGAAAGATGTTAATTTTCAAGGAATTAAATTTGGGGATCATGAAGTTAAACAAGTAATGTATGCCGATGATATTACAATATTTGTTAAAGATTTAAAATCTATAAAAAGATTACAAAAGATTTTTGAGGATTTTGAGAAAATTATTGGACTTAAGGTTAATAAGGAAAAAAATAATTTTGTTTGGATGGGATGTGATACTGAAATACCATGAGAACCCACTTTTGGAAATTTAGTTCATGAAATAAAGATTTTAGGTGTGTATTATACACGTACTAAAATACGGAAAGATGATTTGAATTATAAAGAAGTATTAAGTAAGATAAAACGTTTATTAGGGTGGTGGAAGCAAAGGGATTTAACAATGATGGGCAAAATTCAGTTATTAAAAACGTATGCACTTTCAAAATTAAATTTTGTTTTCTTCTTTATTTTCGGTACCTCGGTGGGTTTATGAGGAAGTTGATAAACTCTCATTTGATTTTTTTTGGAATGGTAAGGATCGAATTAAGAAAAAAAAATTGTATCAGAATTATGAATTTGGAGGACTTAGAATGAATAATTTTGAAATTTTTGTAAAAACTCAACGAATAATGTGGCTTGAACATCTTTTGTATGGAGATAAGCAGTCAGGATGGAAAGTTTATTTTCATTATTGCTGTAGATCAGTAGGAGGAAGGTTTGTGTTTTTATGTGACTATGATATTCATAAGATGGATTTAAAAGAAGTTCCGCCTTTTTATGTACACATTTTGAAAGTTTGGCAAGATAGAAAATTGTAGACACTTTGAAAATGAAAAAAGTAATCCCATTGTTTTTGACAATAGACATGTGTGCTTAAGAAATAGAATGATTTTTGATAAAGATTTATTACAACGAAGTATAAGCAAGGTGTCTGATATAATGTTGAATGGTAGTTTGAGATCTGTTGCTCACTTTTTAGGCTTGGGAATTAAAGGAAAAGGATTATTAAAGATTCATGATATTTTTGGTGCATTGCCTCTTCAATGGAAAGATGGTAAAGCTATGAGCGACTTTATTCAAGTAGATAATCGAACATTTGAAATTAGATTAAAAGTTTCGGGATATATAGGAATGTTAATTGATTTAAAATCTAGGCATAATATATGAATATTTAGTTTAACATTTTCAAAAGGAATATAATTTGTGTATTGGGGATGGACATATATATATTTTGATTATAAATTAGTAATGAAGAATTGAAGGATAAGAGCGCAGTTTCGGGGGGTAAGTTGAGAGAATTTCAATATAAATTATTGCATAGGGCATTATATACAAAAGAACATTTATTTAGGTTTGGATTTGTTATTGATAATTTATGCTCTTTTTGTAAAAAAGAGATTGAGAGATATTCACATTTATTTTTTAAATGCTTATACGTACAAAGGCTTTGGTTAGATATAATAGAATATTTTGATTTGATTGAAATTAGGAATGTTGATTGGAAACTAATTTTTGTAGGACTGGCAGGTAGATCGCATAGATTTAAGTATTGTAACTCTATTATTTTTTTTTAACATACTATTTACTCTTTTATAATAAAAGGTGTACTTCCTTCTGTACGGAAAGTACATACAATTATTTTGGATTATGAAGAAGAAGAAAAAAAAGTGGCTATTAAAAAGGGTAAATTAGGAGTTCACTTACAAAAGTGGGAACACTATAAAATACATGTAATATGATTAATTTTATTTTGTTAGAATTATAGGGAATTTGTTAATTATTATTTAGGTTTTGGGTCTCTACTCTCTTTAGTTGAATGTGACAGCTTTCTATATTGTTAGTTAATTACTCTTTAGGTTGAAATCAAAACGAGCAGATATACTGGAATGGGTGTCTGAGATGTGTGTGTGACTGTGGTGTGATCGGTGGTTGGGTGGGGATGGGGTTTTTCTTGGGCTAAATGGGGGGGGGGGGGTAAAGGAGCATATTTTAGTTCCTTTATCTTTAATTATATAACCTCCATTATGTTTATTCCATGAAGTCAGGAAATTGAATATATACAGTTGATTTATATTTGTTTATGTATGTAAGATAACCATTACTATTTTCGTTCATTATAATCATGATAATTGTATATGTATATTTTGTTTAGTATGTATATTCAAACGTAAAAGTTATATTTGGAGGAATACAAATCACTTTAATTTTTTTTTTTTTTTAAGTGTGTCAAACATGTACTAATGCATTTATTACCATACATGGTCATCAATGTCTGGAGGGCGCCGTCTTCTGTTAACGGCTGCTTTTTAAAAAATTAAACAGGCCTTTTACTGCGCTGTTTCATGTTTTCAACCATTCAAGCATCATTGAAATATAATTATTAGTTTTTATTGATAACGTACAAGTTGTATTTATCAATCATAAGTTTGTCTGGAACTATACCATATCTGTAACACATGTTAACACCTACTTAACATATAATTTTTGACCAAAACACTGGTGTTTAAAATATATATATACAGGGTTGCCCAAAAAGAACGGAACGGGCTCTTCCCAAAATAAAGTAACAACATGATTATGTCCATCGGATAGAGTATCTTTTTCAATGAAAAACGATACCAAGAACAATCATTTTGGCGGTGTAGTTTTTGTTTTAGGGCGCTCTGAGTGACACCATGTCAGGTTCCCATTTTTGTCGATTTTTACCAAGTCAGTGCCTGATAAATCGCATTTACTGCCCGTCATATCATCAAACAACCATGCCCATTCTCTCGGCACACAGCTGAATGCACACTAACAATAGCGCGCGTACTGCTCGTTGTTCAATGCTATGACGGGCAGTATAATTGCGATTTGTCACGCACTGCATGACTTGGTAAAAATTTACAAAAATAGGAGCCCGACATGGTGTCACTCAGAGCGCCCTAAAACAAAAACTACAAGACCGAAATTACTGTTCTTGGTATCGTTTTTCATTGGAAAAGATACCCTATCCGATGGACATAATTATTTTGTTACTTTATTTTGAGAAGTGCCCCGTTCCGTTTTTTGGGGCCACCCTGTATAACATAAATATAACAAGGGCAACACAACGCGTAGCATCCCCTCGCCGGTTACAAATGGCCTGTATACGTCAGAACAAGTTACAAGTTACCATCATACAAAATTCTATAACAATCCGCCCAACATTACTTAAGTTTTCAAACGGAAACCACATTTTTTGCATACATAATTACTGTACCTATTTCTCGTGTACATAACATTTTTTACATATCTAATGAGCTGTGACCTTTGACCTTTGACGAACATACTCAACAACATTACTTACGTTATTGAACGGAAACCACATTTTCGGATACATAACTAGCTATTTTTGCATATTTAATGAGTTATGACCTTTGATCTTTGACATACATACTCCGAAATCGAACTAAGGCTGTATTTTGAAATCATGTACCTTCATATCAAATTTCATTAAAATCCGTCAAACATTACTTTAGTTATCGAACGGAAACCACATTTTCGGATACATTAGATATTTTCGCATATTTAATGAGCTATGACCTTTGACCTTTGACCTACATACTCCGAAATCTAACTAAGGCTGTATTTTGAAATCATGTACCTTCATAACAAATTTCATTAAAATCCGTCAAACATTACTTTAGTTATCGAACGGAAACCACATTTTCGGATACATTATCTATTTTCACACATTTAATGAGCTATGACCTTTGACCTTTGACCTACATACTCCGAAATTTAACTAAGGCTGTATTTTGAAATCATGTACCTTCATAACAAATTTCATTAAAACCCGTCAAACATTACTTTAGTTATCGAACGGAAACCACATTTTCGGATACATTAGCTATTTTCGCATATTTAATGAGCTATGACCTTTGACCTTTGACATACATACTCCGAAATCGAACTAAGGCTGTATTTTGAAATCATGTACCTTCATATCAAATGTCATTACAATCCGTCAAACATTACTTTAGTTATCGAACGGAAACCACATTTTCGGATACATTAGCTATTTTCGCATATTTAATGAGCTATGACCTTTGACCTTTGACCTAAAATCCGTCAAACATTACTGTTATCGAACGGAAACCAGTTTTCACAAGATTTGTTACGGACGGACGGACGGCAGCGTTACTATATCCCCTCCGACTTCGTCGGTGAGGGAATAATAAAGCCTTTGAGCACCTACTTAACATACAAATGTGAAGATTATGACAGGATTATTGACCAAACACTGGTAAATAACAAACTATAGATCACCCACGCCTACCGTGTCTCTAAAGCATTGCAAATTTTTCTTGAAATAATTCAAGATCGTTACGATTGTCCTACTAGTCTAGCAACTGTAGACCCTTAATTGCATTTTGGATTCGTATAGACTATAATGCACAAACCAAATATTGAACGTATTTTGGTTCAGTACAATCAAAGTGATTCAATCAGATGTGTGTTTCATAAAGATCCAAAAATACATTGTCTTGCCCCATAAAGATAAAAGTTTTATGATATGCCTAAACACTTAAAAGGGGAAATAGATTTACTTAAAATTCGTTTCGCCATCTCCGGTGTGACAGGGAAATTATAGGTGTCCAAGTGTCCAGAACAAAATAAATTAGGGGATATAATTATGTCCGCATCGCTTCATGCATGTGTGTGTAATGTGTGTGTCAGGCGTAAAAGCCATGGGCCGTGGCATATTATCATTTTCATTTTGTTTTTGTTTATGGGTTAACGTTAACACAAATTATTTGTCAGAAAAACTCCCTCCTCCAACCTCTGCTATCAAACGGAATTATCGCAACAAGTCGCACCTCACGATGAAGCGGTGGTATTTATATGCCGAGGTGACACGATCATAAGTTATCCTCACATCTATTGTTTTTAAATGTTGCTCGGATTTGTAGATCAGATGCGCGGTGCCATCTTGCGAACGCCCCGCGCACGGTGCGTAACACACACTGGTTCAGCGTTATCATTGTTATGTATACGCGCACACACTAACCTAGTTCAACATGGCGACCCGCGGTGTGGCATCACCACGCTGGACATTCTTTAAAGTGGGTAAAGCAAAGTAGTTTTAACTAAATACCGCCCTGCATTAGGTACGGTGGAACAAATAAAGCGTGAAATCAAGTCCCGATTATATTGTTTTTCTTGAATTTTGAGGAGGCAAACGAAATAGAAAACATAAATAACAAGTTTAAGGGATAACGAAACCGTAATCAGACAGATAAGCACTTAATCATGTGGCCGCGTGCTTATATGACAAGAGGACACGAGCATAAGTGATCCTCCCATTTATTGTTTTAAGGCGAGTAAATCAAAGCAGGATATTGATATTTTACTGTCCTGCATTATTTATGTTATTATCCCACAACAACGTTTACATTGTATGAGGGACGTCAGTGTGACGTCATGTATGAGTTAGTGTGTATAATGTGTGAATGACTGTTCGTTTGATCGTCGGTCTGTCTGTGTGTATGAAGGCTAGAGTGCAGACAAAAATAAGATTTTTTAACAACGTCACTGCCAATTATCCCTAGCTGGACACTTATCCCTGTAACACCGGCACGTTAGTGTGTAACTAATTATTAAAGCCTTAAGTACCTCCTTACCATATTCATGAGGAGATTATGACGGGATAAAAGGCAATTCTTTGACCAAAACACTTGACCACAGGTGTTGATTAATTAACCCGTTCAGGACGGATTGATTTGCTATAACATGTATTCTCCATAGACCCATGAGCGAGTATTTTCGGGACCAATCCATGGCCCCGTTGCAGAAAGAGATACACTCGATAGTAAGTTACAATTAATTGTAAGTCAGATCATGTGTTCTGAATGCGCAAATCTGATTGGTTTGATTGGTTGAATCGCTCAAATCTTCTGACTTACAATAAAGTGTAACTTACAATCGATTGTTTCTCTTCCTGCAACGGGCCCCTGATCGGGTTAATAATATTTATCATATATTTCATTATACTTCGTATTAGTATATGCATTATTTTATACTTAAAGGGATAGTATAGTTTTGGTAAAACTTAAGTTTAGTAACCAAAACCTGCACCATTACATTACAAACTGATAGGTATAACTCCACCATGCTCGAAAGGTATACTGTACTTATCATTTGGTTATCCTTCAAGAGCTGTATCGTTATCCCAACTGTTACAGCCGTTTTCTGTATCCTAAAACCAATGTCATCGGGATTAAAGGGATAGTTGACTTTTGGTATTGAGGGCGCTACACAAAATATTTGTTGTGAGATAATGAAAAACTGAGTGTCAAATTTGAAAGAGCATAATATTTTAATGACAGAATAAACTTTATTTGATCAAAATCGGTTCAGAAATGGCTGATATATCCATAAACATAACAATTTGTAATAAATGTGAGGCCCCACAATTATTAGAGAATTTTGAACCAGCCGTTATTTTTTTTTTTTTAATGCTCCCTCTTTTCAAAAATTGACAAAAGAGGTTTTTAAATAGTTGTTGATTATGTCTCTATCGAAACACTATTTCAACAAAACATCACATGCACAATATTTTATTTAAAATGGATGAAACCAATGAGTTTTGAGAGAGTGCCCTCTTGAGTTTTAACGGCTCTTTTTGAATGATAACAGGCGTTTTACTTAGTCATTTGTAATTTTGTATTCCTTTCGAGCATGGTGGAGTTATTACTGTTAGTTTGTAATGTAATGGTGCAGGTTTTGGTTACTGAAATTCAGTTTGACCAAAACTGTACTCTCTTTACCAGAACTCAACTATCCCTTTAACGTTGTTTTGTGTTTTTTGCAAAATAATGCAGGACAGTAAAATATCAATATCCTGCTTTGATTTACTCGCCTTAAAAGAATAAATGGGAGGATCACTTATGCTCGTGTCATCTTGTCATATAAGCACGCGGCCACATGATTAAGTGCTTATCTGTCTGATTACCATTTCGTTATCCCTTAAACTTGTTATTTATGTTTTCTATTAATTTTCGTTTGCCTCCTAAAAATTCAAGAAAAACAATATAATCGGGACTTGATTTCACGCTTTATTTGTTCCACCGTACCTAATGCAGGGCGGTGTTTAGTTAAAACTGCTTTGCTTTACCCACTTTAAAGAATGTCCAGCGTGGTGATGCCACACCGCGGGTCGCCATGTTGAAGTTGATTAGTGTGTGCGCGTTACATAACAATGATAACGCTGAACCAGTGTGTGTTACGCACCGTGCGCGGGGCATTCGCAAGATGGCACCACGCATCTGATCTACGAATCCAAACAACCTTTAAAAACAATAGATGTGAGAATAACTTATGATCGTGTCACCTCGGCATATAAATACCACCGCTTCATCGTGAGGTGCGACTTGTTGCGATAATTTCGTTTGATAGCAGAGGTTGGAGGAGGGAGTTTCTCTAACAAAGATTTTTTGTTAACGTTAACCCATTGCCTACACGAACCTAGTGGGTCCTATATATTAACTTTATGATTGTAAAATCTAGTAGCGAACGGCTTAATCATCAGTCAAACAGGCTATTTACATCTCCTCGCGGCGGACACAGAGCAAACTCGTCGAGGCTAGTGAGGTAAGTAAAAAGAAAGGAGCCACAATGTATACGATTTTCTAAAATGTATACAACATGTCCCAAAATTAATTACAACGGGACTTTCTGCAACGATAACTTTAAAGATAGCAGATCAATCAGAATGATATTTCAGGGTATGAAACTATAACTTATTACCTACATCTTGCAGAAAACCCTATTCGATTTGCTTCAGTGGTCATGGAGAATTAGGATCTTTTGTCAATCATGTCAGATGTCCCTTCCCTCCAGGTTTTGTAATGTAAGGAGACGTGTTGTCCATTGTGTTCACGCGTTATGAACGAAAATGGACACATGACATGATTGACAAAAGATCCTCATTCTCCATGACCACTGAAGCAAATCGAATAGGGTTTTCTGCAAGATGTAGGTAATAAGTTATAGCTTCATACCCTGAAATATCATTCTGATTGATCGACTATTTTAAAGTTATCGTTGCAGAAAGTCCCGTTGTAATTAATTTTGGGACATGTTGTATTTTGAGACTTCAATCATACCAATTTCATTGGAAGATTCATTTAAATGATGTGTGCGATAGTTTTAAAAATATTCACCTAGTAAAAAAAATGAAAAATTACCACGGGCAGATCGTATTACCCATACTGATGCCCTTTAATTGATTTGGGCTATAATCGAAAAGCGTTCCGGAACGCTTTTAATTCAATCACAAATATCTTCATAACTAAGGAGACATTTGGAAAATCAAAAGTCATGTTATCCTTCTGTTCAAAAGGGCTAAATAACAAGGAACGAGAGAAATGTAGATGAAGCCTCAAGTGATTTTGGTTGAATTTGACAGAGATTAATAGACCAATTTAACAAGTTTAAAGGGGTAGTTTAGTTTTGGTAAGGCTGAACTTAAGTAGCCAAAACCTGCACAGTAACATTATAAACTAATAGTTATAACTCCACCATGCTCGAAAGGTATACAAAATTACAAACGACTAAGTAAAAAGCCTGTTATCATTCAAAAAGAGCCATTGAAACACAAGAGGGCGCTTTTTAAAAAGGCATTGGTTTCAACCATTTTTCATACAAAATTATGCATGTGATGTTTTATTGATATAATGATTAAATAGCGAGATCATCAACAACTATTTAAAAAACGCTTTTGAAAATTTTTGAAAAAGTGCAAGCATTTTTTTATTTTTTTCTAAAAATCATCTAATTATTTGGGCCCCAAATAATTATAAGATCAGATATATTTATTGATATTTCAGCCGTTTCTGGGTCGATTTTGACCAAATAAAGTTTATTCTGCCATTAAAATTGCATGTTCTCTCAAATTCGACACTCGGTTTTTCATTACCTCACAAAAAAATTGTGATCTGCAGCGCCCTCTCTACCAAAACTAAACTACCCCTTTAAGGTGAGTTGTATTGATACCCTGTCTTGTAATGTACTTATGGACCCTATTAATCATGACCGAACCATTCAGGTATTCAGAAGTGTTTTTATCCTATTTCTTTTATTTTCATGGATGCTGTCAATCACAAATCAATCTTTTCCTCGAAATTAATTGAAAACTTATTTATTGTTTGCAATAATTATTTTTTCTCATGTCGTAGCTACGCGAAGAACGATTACAACGTTAACAAGTATACTTCACTAAAGAGCTGCTAGGGGCGTCAATAGTAATCAAACATGTATAATTGTTAAGTTATGTGCATCGGAGATCCAAGTAGAACAAAAACGATTAACCACATTCCTTGCCCTATTTGTTCCTAAGGGAATTAATATAATATAATTGGTCTGTGTGACATCTTCTTTACAATGCCATGAAACAAATGACGTAGTCATTGTAAACAGGATAAACATAAGGATAAACATACAACATACACTGTAAAAAACATTTCTTTCAGTTAGTAATTTTTACTTATTTTTTCCAATTAGAATTTAAGCAAAAACACATTTTTGTCCTGCGTACTCGCTAAATTTAAGTTCTACAAACTTAAACATAAAAACTCAATAAATTAATGTAAAAATGACATTACAAAAATAAGTAGAAAAATAAACTAGATACATTTAAGTAATTTGAACAAAAGCAAATACAAATAATTAAGTAATTTCTACTTTTTACTATTTTGAGTAACAATAATATAAGAATAGTGTAGATTTAAGTTAACTTTACTTCATGGATATTCATGAATCAGATTTGAAACATATCGAAGATTTACAATTTTTAACTAATAATCTAATATGTACATTAAAACGCCTTTATGATTATAAGTGAAATTAAAACGTACGATGAATAATCAGTGGAACGTTCATTTTCTGGAAATAAAATCTTTTCAAAGTTATTTGTCGGTTCTCTTTGGGTCTTTTTACGAATATTAACTGTTAAAAATGTTCATTTAAAGACGCACCATTATATAAGTTAATCATGCATGCCTACGGTATATAGGAAGAGCGAATGATAAAGCGAATGCTATAGCCTATATAGGTTTAGGAATGAAGGATACTGCGTTCTGAATAAGTGAGTTAAATGGAGGAACACTTTCTGAATAAAAGCATATATTCCATTTCGCGACGAAAATGTATTTTACACAATTTTATTGATTCTTTCTAGTGATTTTAACTTAAATCGAATTCGTACATTTTACTTCATTAAATAGCGTAAAGAAACTTATTTATTTTAAGTTATGACGATTGTATGATATTTCAAGTAGAAGATACTCAAAATAGCATCAAGTTACTAATACTTGAAAAAAATTAAGGCAGTTTCTTAACATAATTCAATTAAGTAAATATAGCGGTATTTTGTTTACAGTGTACGATATGAATGCACGTGTGTTGTGTGTATTATGATAAATCGTATGCTTACTTTCGATCGTACTGTCCACTATGTGAAGTAATCAAAACAGTTATGTTTGTTTTATTCGAAGAGCGTTTATTATCGATCATGAGCGTATCATCGATCCTGTATATTGTTAATCTGTTAGCCCCTTATCAAGCTCTCTAATGGTGTATACGTTCATGTTTAAATTTTCTTCGCGCAGCCCCTTTAATCTTTAACATGTATGAAGGGTAACCTTAGAATGGGTACATGACGTTGCTTTCTAGTTATTTTATCTACATAAAACCCTATAGGAAACGCGTATTTGACTACGGCGGGCATCGAAAATGCAACCTCAGGGTTGTTAGACCAATGCTCTTACCATTCTTACTAACTGTGCCAACTTAAAGGACAATAACACACGGACAAATCGTTGTTTGCACTATACGGCATGAATTATGATGAATAGTCTTTGAAGGTCTTAGCACGATCGGTCAAGAAATAATTCAAATATGGCTCTTTGGAAACAGCCATGTATTTATATGCGTGACTCAAATTGGCAACGCACTCTAGCAAAGATATGGACTTTTAAATACTCCCCGAACGTTTTTCAATTTTCTCAAAATATATTCTCCCTTCGTTTGAGTTCAACATATGTTTTGAAGACTACATCTATACACATTGAAACGTGTGACAATAAGGACAACTGAACATATTGGAAAATGTGTGTACAAAACAAATATGGAGTTGCCCACAAACTTATCAGAGTGCGTTGCCAATTTAAGTTCCCCGTAGAAATAAATGGACATCTTCAGAGCGTCATAGTTTTCTTGTTTCTTGCCCGATAATGTTCTTTCTTTCAGAGATTGTTCCTCCTATGCTCAGTATGAAAGCAACAGTCTGTTTGGGTTTCATTGTCCTTTAACAAGATGCTATGTTGATGGCCCTTCCCCAAAGATTCGCATCCAATTACTCGGATTCATTACTCGGTGTATTTTCGTTTCGGATCAAATGAGGGTGAGGGGAGTCCTTAGTACTAACTTGAACAAGAATGATCAGCAATTAAGAAAAGTGACCGTTTGTCTGAAATGGATGGAATGGCCGGAATTATGAGTGTATCTCCAAATTGGTGCCAACTCCTAAATTACTATGAAATCTATTTTAAACTTTTGATCACAATACAAATTACTGTTTAATCTGGTCAGGCGTGGTATGTGGACAATGTATACCGTTATAATCCGAACAGACATCAGTCAAATGAAAGAAGGTGCCAACTTTGAGGCAAACGGTCGTAAGTTTGGCCATTCCGTCCACCAAAGTATATTATTATTTCTCTGTGAATCATTGTTTCTCCTATTTTCATTTACAGATTACGTTTCCAAGGTAAAGGCATCATCTAACAAACTCAACAGAAAAGTACGTCCTCGTATAGATTATTAAAACTTAAAGTGGGAAATTTTTCAAGAACATCTACGAACATTTCAAGAACATATTACATTTTCCAAGTCCAAATAATTGGTAGACTGAGAAACATAAGCAGTCCAGCATCATGGCATACACGATTCCACCAAAGCGATACGGGATTGCTACGCATTTCTTTATGGCCTGTCTGGTATGCACCCTTGTTGTCACCATCCCAACATCCATGGGGGAAAGCGGAGACCTCTGCCGTTTCTGCTGGTGCCCTCCATCCTTTCTCATCTGCAAAGGTGTATTCCGCGAAGGTAACATCTTGGAGCGCCTGTCAACGGAAGAAGATCTCACACATCTCAACATCGCAAGTCCGCCGACGAAGTTGAGCTCTGAAATGTTTGAAGAACATCGAAATGTTACACATCTCGATTTATCTCAAAATGATATTGCGTCCCTTGACGATAATTTTTTCCCTTTTTTCCGACGTCTACGAACTGCAGATTTATCCCATAATATATTTCAGCAAATTCCTAAATTTGGAAATAACACTTTTCTGCATACATTAATACTGAATGCCAACGCGATTCAAAATATCCCGAAATACTTGCGATTTGACACGCCAAATATCTGGTTACTTGCGCTGCGAGAAAACCTGGTCAAGGTTCTCCACGGGAGTCATCTACCCCAGCGGCTGACGAATATATATCTGTCCAGAAACAAGATCGTCGTCCTTAGCAAACACGCACTCGAAGGATTAAATCTACTGACGACCGTTGACCTCAGTTACAATAACATTACCTTCATCTCCTCTCAAGCCTTGTCCTTGCCTTCTTTGACTACAATTGACCTTTCATACAACAGGATTGCAGTTATCGAACCGTCGGCTTTGCCTGGAGGTGTCGTCCACTTAATTATATCTGGAAACAGTCTGAGTAACCTTTCATACCTCGAAGGCCTCCGTTCGCTGAAGTCTCTTCGGTTGATTAATTTACATGAATTCGACCAATCAACACACGTTCCTGAATTTGAAGGCTTAGTAAGAATTAAGGCAACCAATGTCAGAAATCCTGAGGTCGTAAGCATCATGTTGTACAAATCCCCCATGCTGAATTACCTTTTTATCAATAATGGAAAACTCATGGCAGTAAATAAACTTAGTCATTCAGTGTTACTTTGCCTAGACATGTCTTCAAATCGCATCGGACTGATTGGTAAACCGTTGTCACTACCTTCTCTAGAAATGCTCATATTAAGGGACAACCGTCTTACATCATTACCGAACGTAACTGGACTCCTCTTCCTAAGGGTAATTGATGTGAAACAAAATGAAATAGTCGAACTAAAGGAAGATAATTTGCTCAACCTACCGGGATTGAATACAATTGTCTTAGATAATAATAAAATTATCCGTGTTGGTGTCCATTATCTCCTAGGTAATCTGCATAGTTTCTCTGCATCTCATAACCAAATATCTGGTATACTACACACGACGTTGCTCATTGTAAAATACTTAAACTTAGATAATAATAACATGAAAACGTTTCGCCTAACAGAGGTTGGCAGAATCAGACTTAATTATCTAACCCTGAATGACAATGAAATTGATGTCATCGATCCAGATTCATTCCAATACATGATGGTGCTTAGAAAAATGTCCATATCGCATAATAAAATAACGCACATACGAGATTTGCCATCGTTCCCAGCTTTGAGTTGCATAGTTCTTGATAACAATCCTTTACAATTCATTGGAGCTAACATATTCCGTTCTTTACCAAAACTAGAGATATTGTCTCTAAGGTATACCAAGTTAACCGCAATGCCAAACATGGGTGGCATTTTCCCTTTTTTGAAGACAATCGATCTACAGAAAAATGCCCTGGATGAATTTCCGATTAATATCACGCACAATTTCCCAAATATAAGCACACTGAATCTAAACGATAACATGATCAATCATTGGTACTCTGGTATGATGACGTCCTTCACGGAATTGCGAAATCTCGATATCAGCAACAACCCGATCAAAGCTTTTGATATTGACACCACCTTTCCAAGAAAACTTACTGTTCTATCTGTAGGCTCTGCCTTAACGGATTATATGAACCCTCGTATACTAAAGAGCACTGCAGATTTCAGAAGAGTTGAACTTAAGGGATCACGATCCGTGCGTATCCAGCAGGATTCATTATGTAATGGCAAGAGAAGTACATTGAGCATGGACGGACTCAAATTAGATAGATCCAATAGTACGTGCTCGCTGGTACTCCCATATACATTAACACTGTCTAATATTCTAATTAAGCGCTCATTTCTCCATATGATAATAAGTCAAGGAACATTTATACATATCAGAAACATGTCATTGACAGATCTTGGACAACTGGGCAACAATAATCAAATTGTGTTTGCAAAAGAACTGCAACATTTTTCCTACACAAATAGTAGACTCAATGTGATCCCTCGGATCATTGCACCCTCTGTCAGTTTCTTGAACCTCAGTGGTAACCATCTAACAACGTTCTGTTTTGGAACTATCACCAAGTTTTTCCCGAGTCTCGAGAAACTCTCTCTGGCCAACAACCGCATACGAGTCTTATCTAGCTGCGGGATGTGGAGCGCACAACAACACCTCAATTTCCTGCATCTCGAGGGAAACGATCTTGGAAAGTTTTCACACTGGATATGCGAAGATGGATTGGTATTTCTAAGAGCATTGCGCGATCTAGACCTGAGTAACAACAACATTTCCTTCCTAAGCAAGGACCTAATTCCACAAAGTCTTTTGGATAATAAATATACGTTGACCATTTACTCGTATAGCAATCCTCTTATATGTAACTGCGACCAAAGATGGTTAGCTGACGTAAAGGACAACGTAGAGTTTATAGGCGCTCAGTGTGCGGCACCTCAATATAGCAAGGGTCAGGAACTATCAGACCTGATGGACACTGATTTCCCATGCCAGCCCATGGTGTTCGATAACAAAATATGTACCATAACAGCAAACAACACCATCCTGGTGGAATGCCCAGTACTGGCCAAACCTCATCCAGTGGTAGCATGGTGTCTTCAAGAGTCCCTGGAAGATGTGGATCACATAGGGCTGTTCACCAACTTGTCAGGATTGAGCTCAAATTGTAGAGAAGCGGAAGCAGAACAACAACCACTAGAGCTGACACTTGCCGAGGGGATCTCTGGAGAAGGCGACCAGAATTTCCACATCTCACTAACTTGTTTGGCGTCAAACATCCGCGGCTCACTAGCTATCGATGTCAGTATAAATATTACCTATCATGATGTCGGAAGAGCTACCATCCTGAGCCTACGGGGTGTAAATCAAAGCCTGTCTGTACAGTGTCAATCAAAGGGTCATACTGATGGACGTGAATATGGGGCTTGTACCAATGAAAGGGAACATATCGATAGAGAGAGAAATGTTGTAAATTTGGCAAGGCGTGTAAAAATCACAGTAGATGAAACTAGCGGCCTTTTCACACTTTTGTGTTGTTTTCTTCTTCACATGTTATCGAGATTGATGATCTATTAAACCAGCATATTAACCTTGCCTTGCAGAGTAATTGGATTTCAACTATGAAAAAACAAATGCAATAGTGTCATACGTACCATAGGTTGTTAAATATTCTGCTGAAGAGATGTGCATTCATATTTGATATTTAGTAATCAGTTGATTTGCAGCGTTTTAGATGTTGCATGTTAGCACTAGAAGTTCGCGTATCTACAAGGTTCTTTTTAAAGGGATCTAGTAATTGCAAAAAACGTTGAATGGTTGATAAAATGTGTATTGTTGTGATCTTATATGTCCACTGAGTAATGTGTTAACATTATACTAAATGGTTGTTATATGGCACAGTAATGAGCGAAAATGCAAAGTGATATTTGCTTTGTCACTGCACTGACTTTGTACATAGATATAAATATCCAGTAGATAATATATAAGTAAGTTTTAAGGATTTTAATAATTTTTACTAGATGTCTTTAAGTCTCATGATGATTAGAGTATTTGACTTATATTTGATAATGCTTTGATACTACATTGCTATA
The DNA here is from genome assembly GCA_037951105.1 of Echinarachnius parma. Taxonomy (NCBI): domain Eukaryota; kingdom Metazoa; phylum Echinodermata; class Echinoidea; order Clypeasteroida; family Echinarachniidae; genus Echinarachnius; species Echinarachnius parma. The sequence goes on from JBAMJV010006711.1 coordinate 150,431, forward strand.
TGAAATCAGATTATTGATAGTAATTGACTCGACAAATATAACTTAGGAAGTTTGTCATATTGTCCAAGGAGATTGCTGAAATTTATACAAATTTTACTGTATAGGGTGTGGTTGTGTGACTTGAAATGTCGCACAACCTGGACTTTGTTGTTTGTAATTTAATCAATATCACTGAAGTTTGATTCGCCTTTGTATTAATTCACCTTTGATTAAAATCGGATGATTGCGAACTGGTCTATAATTGTATTTGATTGCGTGTGTGGGTGTGGGTGTGTGTGTGTGTATGTGTGTATGTATTTGTGTGTGCGTGTGTGCGCGTGCGCGTGTGCGTGTGTGTGTGTGTGTGTGTGTGTGTGTGTGTGTGTGTGTGCATGTGTGTGGTGTGTCTCTGTGAGGTTGTGATGTGCATGTAAATGCATGTGCGTGTTTGTGTTTTTAACGAGCGTGTGTGTATAATAATAATAATAATTGCATTTATATGGCGCTTTATACGGGCGTTTCTAAGCGCACTGGTGGTCTGTCTAAATAAGAAAACTAGTAAACACAATAGCATATAAACAATACAACACCAAAGTCAAAGTAACAAATAAGAAATAACAAATACATGTATATATATAATACAATACTTAATAACTAACTGTTTGCGCCTCCAGAAAATTACAACTGCTTAAAAAGATGAGTTTTGAGGAGGATTTTAAATGATTCGATAGATGTGGCATTCTGAATATGGGGTGGGAGTTTGTTCCAAAGGGTGGGGGCAATGGACGAGAAGGCTCGGTCACCATAACGAGATTTGTACGTGGGCCATAAAGTAATTGGAGAGAGGAAGATGAACGGTCTGGCAGAAGAGGAGGAACGAAGGGAGACTAGGTCTTGAATATATATGGGGGCAAGATTATGTGTGATTTTATATGTGAGAAGTAGGATCTTGAAAGTAATGCGGGAATGGACCGGTAGCCAATGAAGTGATCGGAGAACAGGGGATATATGGTCATGTTTCCTTCTAAGGGTGACTAATTTAGCGGCTGAATTTTGGATACGTTGGAGGGGGGATATATGAGAAAGAGGGAGGCCGGCGAGGAGGGAGTTGCAGTAGTCCAGATGAGAGGAGACGAAGGCGTGGACGAGTCGCTCAGCGGATGATTGGTCAATCAGACGCCTGATCTTCTCTATTTTGAAAATACCCCAAGATGCAGATTTGCAGATGTTAAACCTGCTAGAGGATCTGTACTCCTGAACTGTGACGAAAAATGGATGAGCTCAGACTTGTCTTCGTTCAGACGGAGTCTGTTGGTAGTGGACCAGGCTTTGACGTCCATGAGACATTCTCTCAGTGAGTTAACAGCAGCAACCCTATCGCCAGGTGACATAGTTATGTAAATCTGAGTGGCATCGGCGTACACAGAGTAGTTGACACCACGATGACAATTGATGATTCTTGCGAGAGGACCCGTATAGAGGAGAAAAAGCAGGGGGCCGGCAACTGACACTTGCGGAACTCCACAGCTGAGAGAACTAGGAGTTGAACAGGTCCCATTGATTATCACCCTCTGTGTGCGGTCTTGAAGATATGACTTGATCCATTGGATGATAGTACCTGTGATGGAATAGTCATTACTAAGTCGTTGTAGTAGCAAGGTGTGGTCGAGCGTGTCAAACGCTGCCGAATAGTCCTGAAGAAGAAGAGCAGCTTCATTGCCCTTGTCAACAGCAAGGAGGAGATCGTTGAGCACAATTTCAACAATGCAGTTTCTGTTGAGTGGAGGCTGCGGTACGCTGACTGGTTTGCAAGAAGTAGATGATTACTGTCCACATGAAACATTAGCTGATTAGCCACAATGAGCTTGCTCATAAATGGCAGATTGGCAATTGGTCGATAATTGCGGAGAACGTCGGGATCTAGGTTCGGTTTCTTCAACAGAGGGGAAACAAGAGATGTTTTAAATGGTATTGGAACTATACCTGATGACAATGATGTGTTGATGATGTTTGTTAGAACCGGAAGCAGTTCATCAAGGCGATCTTTGAGCAGCCAAGTTGGAAGAGGATCCAAACTGCAAGATGTGGGTGGGGATAGCATGATAAGACGTATATACACGTGTTTGTGTGTATGTGTGAAATAAAATCTGTATGAATGAACTACCGTGGGGTCTCATTTGAATTATATAATTTAGCAACCACTATTGATGTTGCACTGTTCATAATTATGTTCAATTGTCCATTGAGTTTGTAATTTCGAGTACTGGCTCAGTCACATTTCACACGGCGGCCGTACGGTCTAAAATTGATACGGCTAATTACAAGTATAGGGCCGCCGTAGCATTTCTACGGTCACATACTTTAGCAGTCACATTTGCCACGGCCGCCGCACGACGTATTTTTGATTTGTGGAGACAGAAAATCTGCGGCTGCCGTACGGCCTTTGAAGTGATGACGAACGGTCGCCTTAGGGCGTCCCTGCGGTGGCCGTAGGTTTTTGAACAAATACCAAGGCAGACGCAAGGCGCCCGCAAGGCGGCCGCAGGGGGACCATACGGCAACCGTGCGGACAGACTGACGCTACCGCTACACACCTAGAGTATATGAGTGGTAGCCACATGTGGCGTGGATAATCTGAATAGCACATACATGCAATACAGGGTGGCCCCCAAAAAGGAACGGAGCACTTCCCAAAATAAAGTAACAACATTGTTTTATCCATTGGATAGGGTGTCTTTTCCAATGAAGAATGATACAAAACAGGAATTTTGGACTAGTAGTTTTTGTTTTAGGACGTCTTAAGTGAGACCATGTCAGGTTCACATTTTTGTCAATCGCCCTTCCTGTCCATCATAGCATCGAACAACTATGCACATTCTCTCGGCACATAACTGAATGCACACTAACAATGGCGCGCGTATTGCTCGTTGTTCGATGCTATGAAGGGCAGTAAGTGCGATTTATCAGGCACTGACTTGGTAAAAAATTGACAAAAGAGAGAACCTGACATGGTGTCACTCACAGCGCCCTAAAACAAAAACTACGCGACCAAATGACTGTTCCTAGTATCGTTTTTCATTGGAAAAGACACCCTAGCTGATGGACATTATAATAACCGGCAATCGGGGTTTGCTATAGCCGGTCACATTTGTGGATATATATCTCTTAGTTTATTGTGGGATAAAAAATATAAAGCAGACAAACTGGGTGATATGCAAATTTGTAGATACTTTTTTAAAACCACATGGTCCATTTAGTTCGCAGGTTATTATAAGGTTTCATGATATGGCTCTTGAGTTCACTTGGTGGTCACTTGGTGGTATGATATTTCACCAGTTGAGAGCTGCCTCCTGCCATGGGACGCTGCCGGCATCACCATGATCACTGTTGACGTTATCCACAATCTACATGACAGATATGATATATCATCACATATGAAAACAACTGATATACTGTAAATACCTGCTCCACGCACGGCGCAGACTGCCACGGGGGCCGTACGGATGGCGTGAGGCGAGCGTACGGGAGCCGTACGTGGGCCTTGCGTTGCCCGCAGTGTGTGACACACACGGCAAGGCGACCGTACGGGGACAGTTAAGGCCGCCGTAAGTCTGCCCTAGGGCGCCCGTGGAATTCCTGCGGCCGACGCAATTTGTTGGGGGTCCGCAAAAGTCAAAAGTAATTCATAAGACCCTAGGGCAGCCCCATGGCGCCCGCAAGGCCACGACGTACGGTCGACGTGGAACCGTTCTACGGCATGGCTACGGCGAACGTATATGCTACAGTCACAAATGGCCGAGCGATTTATGTTTTATTTTAAGACAAAGGTCATCGTACGGGGCCCGGAGAATATGTGACTGCTACTCTAAAATACCACAGACATCGTACGATATCGTAGAAAATCCGCCGTAGGGAGAAAATCGTACGGCGCCCGGACCATTTGTGACTAGAAAGGAAAAAGAGTTATAACTCCGCGCTATAATTCCACAGTGACCCCTGCGGCCTGTACAATATACGGATACGCCGTACGGGGACCCTGCGGCCACCGCAGATATTCTGCGGCCGCCGCACGTTTCTCTCGATTTCGGGGACGTACGCTCGCCGTAGAGCAAATGTGACTGTAGCATAAAGCACCATGGGAAGGTGTACCAGTTGGCGGAATAATAAAGTATGGATGTGTTCGTGTGGCGTGTGCAGTACATGCAGTATGTCATTCGAAGATCATTCATCTTAAAGGGGTCGTGTAACTTTGGTGACATGTGCAATAACTGGCGAAGGGTAGATAAACTGTATATATCTGTGATTAGATATGTAAGTATTGATGTGGTCTGGAACACGTTTGAAAGCGCTTATTCTGAGCTAGACAAATCTGAGCGAGGTGTGATCATTTCAGGGAAAATGAATGTCACTCATATTAATGAGCTAAAATGCAAAGTGATATTGACTTACTCATTGCATTGACGCGTCATTGGGTGGAATTCACAAAGGAGGTTTGTACAAACCATGGTTTGATCATGGTCTACATCTATGGAATGCCATTTGTAAACTGATGGAGAAAGAATGTAAACTCCTTGTTAACTCCTTGTTAACAATGTTGATTTACAATTAACTTGTATACGAGCAGCATTCCATAGATGTAGACCATGGTAAAACCATGGCTTGTACAAACCTCCTACAAACCTCCTTTGTGAATTCCACCCAATATCTTTATAGCAACAAAGACATTTAGAAACCGAAACATGCCCCATGCTTCTATTGACAATACGAATACAAATAGATACATGACACCCGCTATCAGGGGCGTAGACAACAGGGGGGATGAGGGGGATGCATCCCCCCCCCCCCCCCCCAACTCACAAGGTGGGGGGGATGACGTGTACAATCATCCCCCCCAGGTTTTAGGAAAATACATTGTTTTTGTGTGTGTGTGTGTGTTTGAATGGTGTAGGTGCGTGTGTTTGTGTGTGTGAGTGGTATACACTGTATGAGCTAAGACTTGTCTAACATCCAAAATCTAATTTATACATCCAAGTTTTCGCTGCGCGCTTCGCGCGCGAACAGATTATCTCAGTTTGTTATGTAACTTGTGTATGATCTGGGTGAGTACTTTTTCTCTATATAACGGGCATGTAGTTCCCGTGTGCCTACATCGGCATTGCTCTGGCTGCTTGTGTGACGTGCACCAAATTGCACCATTTCAAGTATATAAATGCAACATCTTAACCGTTATCCCCCTCCCAAAATCTCCCCATATGGCTCTGCCCCAGCCCTCGGTCGCTTCGCTTCGCTTCGGCACTCATTCATGGCTGTAGGCTATGTTGTTGGATAATAGATAATGTGGCAGATGGCTTATGTTGGACCTGTGTATGAAGATAAATATAATGTAAATATTAAATATGTGTGTGTGTTGGGGTACATATTTATTAGTGTGTCAATTATTTGTTTTCTTCGTGAAAAATATATTGAAAATTTCTGGTCGATCAAGTCATATCATGCTTACACAGATGCAGTCAATCTTACTATCTTTCCTATCTAGGTTTGCACCAGATTGCACAGTTTCAAGTCAAAAAATGCAAAAGCTCCTTACCGTGGGAGAGGGGACTTCCCCCCCCCCCCCCCCCTCCCACACCCTCCCCCAAATCATAACACGCTTTCCCAGATTTCCTATCTAGGTATGCACCAGATTGCACAATTTTAAGTCCAAAAATGCAAAAGCTCCCTACGGTGGGAGGGGTGACACACCCTACCCCCACTCAGTCGCTTCGCTCCCTCGCATTATCTCACTCTCACCCAGCTCAAAGTTGGCAACCCTGTGAGTGTGGTTGGGCATGAGCCCCTGCACAAAAAAAATCGTGAGCCCCCTTAGGTCTTTGCCCAATTTTGCCCCAATTCCCTCGGTCTCGAAACATTTTGGCACGTGGTCTAAGCCGGGGAAAAATTTCATCCCCCCATGTGTAAGAACCTGTCTACGCCACTACCCGCTATAGAGTTCTAAGTAAAGCCCTGGTCACAACCCACCGTGCGTGTTTTTAGTCCGTACGGTTTTTGGGGAGGCCACGGCCGCCACGTTTTTCTGAAAACGTAGGGAGGGAGTGGCAAAGGCAGGGAGGGAGTACCGGCAACGCACGTCACACGCACGGTGTAAGTACGTGGCCCGCACGCCACGCCTGGCCGTGAGCGGTTGCGTGCATCGTACGTTGCGCACGTGGTAAGTGCGTTGTACGTGCTTACAACGTGCTTACAACGTACGGTCTCCGTGCGGTTGCCACGTTATCGTACGGAGGCCGTACTTACACGTGCTGCTCACGTACGGTGTCCTTACTCACTAAGTGCGTGCAAGTGCGAACAACCTTTTCTGCTCATATTATACTGCAGAAATCAGTGCGCACAACGTGCGTTGTAAGTGCGGAGCACGTGCTTACTCGGTACGGTCCACGTGAGTTCTGCGTGCTCATTGGACAGTTGAACTGGGGAAGTGCCGAGTAAGCACGGACCACGCACTTATCACGTGCGCAGCACGCACGTGCGCTCATTGGCTGCAGAACGCAGCGAAAACGCAGCGAACGCAGCGAAAGTTCCTCGTGCACTAAAAGTGCTACGTCGTGTCTGCGTGCTCCCAAATCCGTACTGAGTCGGTACTGAGTCGGTACTCACCACGTACGGATACCCAAATTTTGCCCACGTTTTTGCAAGTAGACAGCACGCACGGGGCACGCACTTGCAAGTACGGCGGGTTGTGACCACCGCTTTAATTAGTGTTAATTTTTGAAAACTGTACTTTGTCTATTTATGCTAGGTTTACACGATGTCCCCGGCGGCCACCGTGGACAAATTGGGATGGACGTGAGATAACGCGGGGGGACGGAATGGGCAAACGTGACTGCCGTGTATGCCGGGCATTCCCCGACATCTCACGGTCCTTTCCCGTCCTACTACGGACAGCCTCCAAGTTGTGTTACGGCCTGTCACGTTTTGTTGCGTTCACCCCGTTTTACTTTGGCCTGCTAGGCTTCTCATCCGCACCGTGACTGCCGTGGCAATTTTTTTGACAGTTTAAAAATCTGGCCCGGCATCCACGGCAATCGCGGCCTGTCACGTTTGCCCATTCCGTCCCCCCGCGTTGTCTCACGTCCATCCCGTTTTGTCCACGGTGGCATGAAACGGGGCTGCCGTGGCCGCCAGGAACATGGTGTAAACGCACCATCAGTGGGGGAAGGGGCTCTTCCCCCACGGCCCGTCACGGATACCGTGGTAGACCGTGATAGACCGTGAGAAAACTTGGCAAGACCGAACAAAACTTGAATACAGAGGAAAATTTTTTCAAAATCTCACAGCGCACTACGTTTTTGGCAAACGGGGCTGCCGTGGCCGCCGGGGACATGGTGTAAACCTAGCATAAGATCCCTTTAAATAATTGTAACTGTTGTGTCTCATCACGCTCTGTGCCGATCCATAAATTGTCCGGGTTGGGCTACCAGTTGAAATTTAAAACGATTCAGTTTTATGGGACATTCCTGTATGTCGTAAGATAGTATCAACAATTTTGTCATGCATGTGCCCGCATCATATTACGCATGTATCATGTGTTAGTACCCTTTTATTCCTCGACATGTGTGGGTAGGTTTAGATAGAATTGTCTAGCACAGAATAAGCGCTTCAAAACGTGTTCCAGGCCACATCGACTATAAATGAAAAGCTTAATTCCAAAAGGCGCTAAATCCACCTTTTCAACAGATTTCTTTGTCCAACTTCATGAACTTTGTACACATGCCTTTGTGAATATGAAAGTGAAACGTTCCACATTTTGATTTTGAATGTGTAATTTGTCCTAAAATTTGGATCGCTAGATAGGTATACTTAGATTATTAATGTACTGATATCATTAACTTAATTGTTGTATGGAAAGTGGAATTAGCGCCTTTTTGGAACTTAGCTTATTTAAATAAAGATACTCATAACATGCATACTACTAGGCGGTATGACCATTTTAAAACACGCCATGCACACGATTTCCTGGTCGCATGGAGTACATAGTCAATGTATGCGTAAGCGTGTTGAGAAATACCCACTAACCATGCATTGTATGTACAATGCCTGCGGCGCAATTCATATTTTTTTTTAATTTTAATGTAAGCATGGGTGTTCTAGGCTAATCTTTTCACCTGACGAATTCATTAATGTAAACACATACGTTTAAATGCAACACGTTATGGGTTAGACAATAAAATAAAACCTTATTATAACAGTTCTTGGGAAATGCCCCAAACACACACACATACACACAAAATGAAATATACACTCCAGTCACCTAGTATACCATGTGAAAGAATACATCATAACTTATCTGTTAATGTAAAATTTGTGATCAGAACTGCTTCTAAATGGACTTTTGAGCAATACAATTTTCAAAAAATATATCACCTACGCTTCAATCCAACCGCATGTACGCTGCGTGCAAATGCTGCAGCCGCATGTTTTGCGAACTGCCTATGCTTGAGGTTACATGTACTCAGCCCGGCAGAGACGGTTGAACAGGCGGTGAAATTCTGCCCCAATCTCAACGGCGCGCTTAGAACTTTCAACTGATATTTTTGCATAAATTTAACGTTACTAAGGTTCGGATTTTACCACAGAAACCCTTTAATATTATTATTTCAACAATATTGATTAATAAGTTTGGCAAATTATAGACGCTTTCGGTAATGTTCCTAATGCTGATGTTTGCCTTTAAACAGGCGCTGAGTTAACTGTTCTGTGGCGGTAAACAGTACGAGGTAAAAATTGATTCAGATTAGTGCGTACCTGAAAACGAAATACCAGCATAAATAATGCGAATATGTGAATGATAAATTTGCATAGTATACCCCTCATTCAGCAGTTCAGACAGTACAGAGTGTTAGGTTCAACGTACACGTATACTGTTTCATACTTTGCTCTGGGATATACTTTTACATTATACATAAAGCATTCGTTAAATAAGATTGACGGTGGTACACAAGGGCGTGGAATTTTACAACAGTGAAAGTCTATCTAGCCACCCAAACACACTGCTTTCACAACTTCTTAAAATTGAAAGTATAAAAGCGGGCATTTGTAATTGATAATGGGTTCTTTAAATTAGGCGAAGCATTGTCAGCTCAATCAGAAACAGGATAGCGAAATACAGCAAATATTGATACAGGAACTATACTTTGGAGCCATAATTATATCTACGAACATCGTTTTTAATAAATAGCCAGTCATGCACGAGTTCTACGAATGAACATGGCGCCGCGCGGGAGCGGGCGACTACGATTTTGTTGGTAACTCCACTTTGATGTCGAAATGACTTGAGGACTTTTGTCGCTCGCTTTTGTTTTTTTTGTGTCGTGACCAAGCTGTGGGAATTAATTTTCTCGTCTACATTCTGGTCACTGTTGAAGAAGGAAGCCGTTTGTCAAGATGTCGCTTCAACTGACTGCGATATGCGGTAAAAATTTACCGAATGTTGAGGTGGTTGGCAAAGCGGACCCCTTCATTGTCGCCAAGTTCCAGGGTATGTACTTTTAGTATAGAAGGTTGGTGGGGCGTAGGTTTTTATGTGTTATCGAATAATCTAGTACCTAGCAGTTTGGTCATTCATGTTTTAACATGGTCAATGATTATTATGTTATAATTTGGTTTTTATTATTTATTAAGTTTATTTTAAAATTAATCAATACAACTATTATAAAACAATATTGTTTACAACTATACAATTAAAAACATATTTAAGAATGATAGACACTCTCATTTCATTTAACCAAATTTACTATGAGTTATATACATGTATGTTATACCATTACACCCTTTCCTTGCCCGTATATGAACCACCTCCCGTTTTAAGTAAGACAATACAATGTTAAGTATCCGTGGCGATCGGCACATTTGGCACATCAGCTAACGTGAAGATCGATTAGCACTAGAGGGTTAAAGGGATCTAGTAACTTTGTTGACATGATGTGCACAAATTTATGAATGGTCGATTGATAAAATGTGTATTGCTGTAATCGGATATGTCCACTAAGTAATGTGAGAAACTTTCACGTTACATGAATATTATATGGCCAGGTAATGAGTGAAAATGCAAAGTGATATTCGCTGACTCATTCCACTGACTTTGTACACATTTCTAGTGGATAATTCAAAATAAAAACACTTCAATCAAAATATCTTTTTAACGAAAGTGAGATTCGAAAAAACGAAATCTGTTCCTTGCTTCTAGCAAATAATACAACAAGGCATGAGAGAACCTCTAAATTCTAAGTAGCTCTAAGTTCTCAGAGAAGTTCTAAGTCAATTTCGTGGATTTGGACAATGTTACTATCATATTAGACACGTTAGATATTAACCTCTTTCTTGTCACGTTCAGCTTTGATAGATGCTTAAAGGGATCTAGTAACTTTGTTAACAAGTGCAAACAGTGATGCGTGGTTAATAAATTCTGTAATGGTGTGATCTGATATGTCCAGAAAGTAATGCGTGAACATTTCACGTTAATTTAATGTTATTTGGCCGAGTAATGAGCGAAAGTGCAAAGTGATAATATTCACTAACTCATTGCACTCACTTTTGTACACGGCTTAAACGATCCAGTAGATAGTTTACCATCCTAACACTTCAATCGTATATATATATTTTGAACGAAATGAACATTTGAAAATCCGAAACTTGTCACGTGCTTATATTGTTAATACGAATACAACAAGGTATGAGAGAACCACTAGAGTTCCAAGTAAGTTTTGAGGATTTGGACAATGTTAAAGTCCCTTTAATGTACATTCCGTGTTTGTAATTCGTCAACCATTGCCAAACGAACAAAAAACGCAAGAATGTTTTAAAAAGTTTAACATGAAGACTGCTTTCTTTCGGATTTCCAATGACAGAAAGTACAACATTCAAACAAATCATTGGATGTATTTCTATTGTGTGCGTTAAATATTTGCTCCAAAAACTAATGTCCTTATGTTTGTACGTAGGAGCTAAGGCAATTGAAATTGGAAATAAATATGCATATTTTCAATAGTTAATCCAACAAAAGTACATTTCCCTAACCCTATTGTAATCCCAACGAGTATAATAACAGCAGTAATTGCATATTATTTTGTTTTGCATTTAAGACAGGTACCTTTCCATTTTCGTCAGAACCTTCATAAAATCATGTACTTTGTCCTAAATCATTTCAACTCCCAGGGGAGCATACTCGCCCAAGCTGCTATAGGGCGTTATAGGCTAATGTTAACACTTGACCGTTGAAAGGTTATGTTATTGAATAAGTTGCGTTAGGCCTTATTTAAAGTACACTGTATCACATAATAATTGTATCAAGTTTATGAATTATATGTATTAACAAATGTGTATTCCAGAATAGCATTGTGGCTTATAACCTAACATAACTAGTACATATTGACTGAGAAGTGACTGAATTAGTTTGTCGCGTGTTATGGGTTGTACAATGTTACAATGATCCTGAAATGCAAATTATTTGAAGAATCTTGACTGAGTATAATTGTAAAAAAAAATATATAATCCAAAGACTCGCTGGCCTGCACTTACATACAGTTACAGTACACAAGCATGGTACCATGATAAACGTGTAATTATACGAACTACAAATTATAATGTGTATAAAATATTATAACTTGTATAAAATATTATAACTTGTATAAAATATTATAACTTGTATAAAACAAATTAACTTGTACAAAATTATAACTTATTTTCAGGGCTGAAGAGAAAAAGCAAGCATGTGAAGAATGATCTGAACCCAGTATGGAACCATGTAAGTATGCATATAGAAAACAATAATTAATCTGGCTGTTTTAAAATGTTCCCTGCTAGAATGTGCATATGCCAATTGAGTTAGTATAGAGAGCCCACCAGGTTCACGCAAGCAAAGGATTAATTCACGTTACGCTTTAATTAACTTTGATTCATCCTTTAGAAGCAAATTATATAGCTACTTGTCTCAAAGAGATATAATACTTATTTATAAGGATAGTTTCGCTGCAAAACGCAACAAAAGAAATATGTTTTTGAAACATTTCAAACTACTGTATATACAGCCCGCCATCGCACAGTATAATTTTTAAAAAAGCCTTTTCAAATGACACTTCTATCATTATACTATCAATTTATTTCTGAAGTTATGATAAACAGTATTACATAAGTATGTTCTTATCATGTCATGACAGTAAGTTCCCTACCCGCATGACTCAGTTGAATAAGAGCAACATTGTACACCAGGGGTGTCGATCCTGGGGGGGCAGGGGGGGCGGTCGCCCCCCCCCCCCCCCCCCCAATGAAAATATTGGGGGGCGAACATATCATTTCGCCCCCCCCCCCCCCAATAATTCCGAAAATGAGGAAGAAAAAAATCGAGTGATATAATGCCAAAGAAGGGAAAGACACATTTTATCAATAATTAATCTTCAAAATAGCCGCTTTTTAGTTTGAAAAGGACTGTAAATCTCTTTTTTGCCGCGCGCTTCGCGCGCATACAGTTTCTCATATTGCAAGTTTCATTTTGGTTGCGGGAACTCACCTTTTGAAATGTGTTGGGCATCGTAATTTCTCAAACGCACACCTCAAACGAAGTTTATTAAACCCTCATCTATAGATAGCACACCGTCACAGAAAATAAAATAATCTCGGTACATATGCGCTGAACGCAAATCAAATTGGAATTTCATGTCCCCCCACATTTGAAAAAGGAGCAGATTGTCCCCCTCCCTTTGTCATTATGTATGTTTGGTTCCATACCTATATACTTCATATTACGTGAAATTTCTGTCTCAGGTGTGCACCAAATCGCACAAGTTGACGCCCCAAAATACAAAAGCTCCCTACTGTGGGAGGGGGACACCCCCTCCCACACCCTCCCCCGCTCGGTCGCTTCGCTTCCTCGCAATGTCTCCCCTACACTTTTGAGAAATTGTTGACGCCCTTGCTTAGTTTCATGGGAGCCCAATGCCCTAGACTATATCGATGGCTCTATAGTATACATGATCACGTGGATCCATCTCATGCAAGGCTCAGTCTTTTCCTCGCTATGCCCTTTAAAAATACGTTATGAGTAGGTTCACTATTTTATACAATTTTAACACCCATGCTAGGAGCAAATGTCTGAAATCTAAAAGCTTCCGGGGGCTCCGCCCCCTGGACCCCCATTATTGTCCCCAAATGTGGGTGCCCCCAAAGTTAGGTCTTCGAGCCATCAAGACACTTTTAATGAGCGCATAATAAAACTTCCGGGTATGCCAATGTGGGGCTTTTAGCTCTCTCAGTTTTCACTCTGGAAAAATTGTCAAATTTCGCCCCCCCAATCTCAAAAACGGATCGACACCCCTGTTGTACACTTTTTTTAACGGATATATTTGGTATCCGGCTTGATTCATGAATATCGATACATGTACATATGGATCGCATGAAGATTGAACGAAACATGCTTGACGGATATCATGTGTCCATGAACAAATATTACATTATAATTGGAACAGTAATTCCTCTATTTTCATTTTTTTTAATATACATTCACTTGTACGCGTATATTATAGTACCGTCTAGTTATACTAATTAACATAATACCATATGGCGCTTTTGCATTAGCATAATTTGTAACCGAATACTGTTTAAACACGGGGCATTCCTAAAACACAATTTGCGGGTAAACAGATTGGTTTCGTAAATTGCAATCATCGCTTTGAGCGGCATGGAAGTTGAATTATAATATAGTTGTATTGTATGTTAAGTGTATCGCAAAGACACTCATAACCGATAACGTTCATAACTATGGTGATTTTTTAAGTTGTTTCATCAAATTAGATTTGTTTAAAGAATGTAACGGTGAGAGAAACAGGTGTAAAATTTACATACGTTAAATTAACTATTATAGCATAATAAATCCGCAGATATTCAATTAAATCACGAATCTAATTTACATTGAAATGAGAACGGAAACGGTACTTATGGGTAAATTAATTAAACTAAGTAAAATGAAATAAAATAAATAAGCACACAAAATTATTTGTAAGCACTAAAATTGTCTTACTAAAACTAAAGACTGCCATAACAGTAGGCTGCATATCTTAAAGGGGTAGTTCAGTTTTGGTATAGAGGGCGCTGCACGAAATAATGTTTGTTGTGTTATAGTGAAAAACTGAGTGTAAAATGTGACAGAGTATACAATTTTAATGACAGAATAAACTTTATTTGATCAAAATCGTTTCAGAAACGGCTGACATATCAGTACATATATCCGATCAGAATAAATCTGGGCCCCAGATTTATTTTATGATTTTTTTATTATTAAAAATGCTTACCCTTTTTCAAAAGAATTCAAAAGAGGTTTTTAAACAGCTGTTGGTGATCTCTCTATTTAATCATTATTTCCACAAAACATGCATAATATTGTATGAAAAATGGTTGAAACCAATGTTTTTTTAAGAGAGCGCCCTCTTGTGTGGTTTTAATGGCTCTTACTGAATGATAACAGGCTTTTTACTTAGTCATTTGTAATTTTCTATACCTTTCGAGCATAGTGGAGTTATAACTATTAGTTTGTAATGATATTGTGCAGGTTTTGGTTACTAAAGCTCAGCCTTACCAAAACTGTACTACCCCTTTAACGGAAGCGGTTTTGACATATTATTTTTACTACTTTTTACTATTAATACTTTGTATCCATCATTCATTATAATATCTAAATCTACAGACAACGTGCAGCGTCGGGGGAGGGGGTGTGGGAGAACGGGCAAATTAGTATTGCAAGGTTTAGGATAATATTATAAAACATGTTATAGGAACAAGTAAACAAAAGCAATTAGTGCCCCCACCCTTAAATAAATAAGCTCACTATACGCTTCTGATTATGAGGGTACCAAAGCGGTGGAAAAAAAAAGATGTCTGAATACTCCGTCACATACAAATAACGATCCACCCTCACAATTTCAGTATAGTTACGCTGCGTGTTTCAGATACCATAGATACCTTTGAAATTTTACACGCGGAAAGGCATTTTAAACGCAGTGCCCTGCCATGTATGTTCAATAAAGTCGAACATAAAACAATGTTTGTATAACTGCTGGTAATCGGTTCCCGGAATCGGTGAACTTGTATTACCATATTACTACCGCAAAAACTTCAGATATTGTTTTCAAGGTTAGTAACGTGTTGGGTTAGGTAGGGGTAATAATTTCCCCGGAAGGAAACATAAATACATTGGGTGGTATTCTACTAAATTTATCAACTAAATGGACATAAAATAAAATGGACTAAATGGCCTAAATGGACATAAATGGCTGGACTAAATAGACATAAAATACCACTAGCCAGTACAAAACATTCCACCCCAGTGGAATTTGACTAGCACAGTGATTGTTTTCATGCACCACCACTAGAGATAAACCCTATTGTTTCTCCTTAGACTAACATTCCAATGACATTGTTTAACAAGTCACCACTTATATTATGTCCTCTGACTAAAAGGACAGTATATAACTAGAGACACGTTTAAGCATGCAATTGGAATGTCAAGCATCCAATAGACCGCTTCTGTAATGTATGCAAATAATATGCGTATGACGTAAGACTCCCCGTTGGCAAGCTTAACAATAGTAACTAGGTCCGGCAAGCTTAGTTTGCCGGAGCTTGCCGGACCTAGTTACTATTGTTAAGCTTGCCAACGGGGAGTCTGACGTCATACGCATATTATTTGCATACATTACAGAAGCGGTCTATTGTCTGGATGTCTAATGACAAGAAACAATCAGAAGTGGTGCATGACAACCATCAATGTGATTGTTAAATTCCATTTGTCTGACCAGGTTTAACTGGTTACTGGCAATTTTTAGTCTAGCCTAAGTTGATAGATTTAGAAGAATACCGGCCATATAATAGATACAACTGTATTATTTTAATAAAACATAAATAGTACTGTTTCGAAAACAAAGCCAACATTTTATGATAGGAAATAATATTTTGTAATGAATGAAGCATTTTGTCAAGTAATGAATACATGTATTTGAGCAAAATAGATGAGACAGGTGTAATCACATTCACCATGCGTGGAAATATACAATGTGCATTATTGTTGTGGCATTTTTTAGAGGGTGGTATTAACATGTTAACGCCTATTAAAGTGTCATGACTGAATATGCGCAATACACGTTGAAACATTAATGTTGATATACTATTGGTCTTGTATCCACACATCACTAGATATACGACCCACTCAGAGGGTTTATGTTCTCAGCTGATGCAAGCAGAAAATACAATACGCATATAATTAAATGGGTATGGCCATAATGGGAATAATGAAGATGATACAAAAGATAATTAAAGTGGAAGCTACAAAAACGAATTCCCTATATTAAAAGACAATGCACACTTAGAAATAAAATACTGTAAATTAAAATATCGTCAAAAAGATTAAAATCGGAGATTACAACATTTTTACCAATAATGCTAACAACAAGAATCGTAATAAAGGACAATGAGCAAGACATATTTGGCTCCTCCGTGTTCTAATAATTGGAAACACATAGGAACAGATAAAATAATGATTCAACTAAAATTATACCAGGGCCCCGTTGCAGAAAAGAATTCGAGCGATGGTAAAATAATTGCAAGTCTAAATGTGCGAATCTTATTGGATCAAATACGTGCATTATTTTCTGACTTCCAACTAATTGCAACTTTAGAAATCGATCTTTAAGTCTTTCTTCCTTGGGGCCTATAGTGGCAATTGCAATGTTTCCATCAGTAAATTGCTGTGAAAATATATGGATAAAAATACATATGTACAACAATATTTAGTATGACTTCATTATACTATGCAACTACAACGTTGTTTCGTGGGCACCATGTGCCCCCTCTTCAGGTTAGGGTATGAAGTGATTACTTTAAGAAGGGAATCACTCAACAAAGTTAATTCAACAATTGAATAAAAAATATATTCAGATATTCATAAGTTATCAAACGTGATAACGGTTAATTTAATATTCTATACCGTTTTCCGATCAGAATTTCGACTGGGATCTGGGATGCAAACCCCTGGAGCACGGAGACTTCATAGAGGTGGAAGTGAAGGACTGGGAACGCGTCGGAAGACATAGGTATGTGGGTTTTTTTCCTCCTCCATTTCAACATTTCGGTAGACTGTTAGACAATATTTTCGGCCTTTGTATGGGAAAAAGCAGACTAGGATCGAGTCCCTCACTGGCAAATATATAGCGCCACTTACGAGAGAGATATGCACAACGCGACGAGGAAGGTCTGCATAATATTATGATCGCTGCCAGTAGGCAGTAGGCTGCCTCGATGGCAGCGATCGATGATGTTATGTAGATCGTTGGCGGCGCTTTCGAGGGTCTAGATTATAGACTAGGGGAAAAGTTGTATCTGGAAAAATGTGCCACCATTTTTTCTTCTTCTTTCTATATTTGGGGTCTTTGAGCTGAACAGTTTCACTGCGCCAACTCTCAGAAGAGCTTTGGTTTTAGTTTTCGAGATATTAGGGGCCCTCTGCACCCACATCATTGTATTGGTATTTTGTATGGCAAAACAATGTATTTTTTGTCTGAGGAAAAAGTGTTCACGCTGGAAGTTACCCTCCCCACACAGAGCCGACTCGACCCGATCCGACTGGTTTTCATTCAGACTAGAGTCGGTTTCGCTCAGTCGTAGCCGATTCAACTTGTTGAATCGGCCTCGAATGATCTCCGACTGGCTCTTGACCGGTAAAAAAGAGGAGTCCTGATGCAACGTATGTATACTGAGCTGAACCGACTGAAAACCAGTCAGATCGGGTCGAGTGGGCTCTGTGTGCGGATGGCTTTAAATGTGCGTAGTGCCATCTTGCTAATGCCTGGCGTACGGTGCCAAACACACACTGACTCGAGTGTTATGTAGTGTGCATACACTAGCCTACATGTATGAGGAATGTTCAAACAGCTTCTGAACCACTCACGACATCCTCACGCATGACAATATTCAGATAATTACAGGGCAGGTGCTTTCAGACAATATTGTTTTCGTGTTGATTTTATTCCACTTGGCTTTTGAAGTGACCGTGATAATAACCTGCAAAGTCCTTCAAATTGTATTACTCTATAGCATCGTATTGTATAAATACATTTAGTATTGTGTCATTTGTTTAAGTCTTAATTGTTGACGTCGACCAACGTCAAAAGATACACGTTGTGAGGAGATTGGGAAACTCTCCCACGTATTTATTTCCACTGCATGTTTGTATAGCTTTGAATAAGTATGCAAACTATAATTTATCAATCTGTTCGTGAAAAATTGTCAACAGGGGATCACGGATTGCTGCATAAAATTATGATAAAAATCAAACGTTTAGCCTAAGTATTTGAAATATTTTGAGGACCTTTACATTCACGTACTTCTCTGCAGGTTGATCGGGCAATGTAAAGTGTCACTGAAGGATGTCGTTACTAAGCAACGAGATACACAGGTCACCGTGCAGCTACGTGATGGATCTGATAGACTCACCACGGTATGTTTGCTATGTCTCTATCATCATGATTATTTACAAAGCTTTTAGTTTTATAAAATCATTATATAATCTTTTGCACAAAAGTCTTAAATGTGTGACTTCAATTTGTAGTCATTATTATATTGTGGGGTCGTCTGCTGGATACATCGTGTACGTGCATTGTGTGTTTTTTTTTGTTGTTGTTAGCTTGTTTGTTTGTATGGATTAGTTGACCTGTTTATTCGCTAACAAGAATTACTTTTTTTGTTTTATTCGTTTATGCTTACCGGTTTCCTGCGATATATAATATTTCGAATTTTCCTTTTCATGTCGTATAGGCTCCAATGCCAAATCGTCATCGTCATCGTCGTCGTCATCATCATCATCATCATAATCATCATCATCATCAATAGCATCATCGTCGTACAGGCCTACCCAGTACAAATTAATTACGACGACGCTCTTTATTTCAGTCGATATATGTTTATTGATATATGTTTATTGATATATTAGGACATGTAGGACATGACCGTTAACATGGATCTAGTAATTTTGTTTACATGTGAAAAAGATTGATGAATGGTTTAAACAATGTGTATTGTTTTGATCTGATATGTCCACTTAGTAATGCGCAAACATTTTACGTTAAATTGATACTAAACCCCTCAAAAAAAGTTCGGAAACTCAAGTTTCATCGATTATATCTATTTTATTAAGAAATCATAATGGTTATATTTGGTATCACTTGAAAGGGTGTGTATACCTCTTTAAAATGATACCAAATTCGTAAGCATCACGAGCACGAGGTATGTGCAGTATACTTGAGAACGGGGGAAAGTCAGAAGTGAAATGTCGCAAAATGCGCCAACAAACTTCAGTTGGAAGGTCTGACAACCATATCACGGTCTTTCTCAAGTTCAAATTCTTTCGACGATGAATATCTTGTCAATGAAGAGATACTGTTGAATATGGTATCAGACAAAAGCCTGTTTAATTATCTTTCCAATGACACCTCACTTGGAATAATTATGAAAGCCGGGTAGGTACAATTAAGGTGAATATTTGGGAGGATCGACAGCAAAATGTAAGCAAAATGCATTTGATTGTGTGAAATTGAAGGCGTTGCATCCAAAAACGACTTTTGTGGGGATATCTTAGTACTTTACTTTACATAATCATTATGAAATTCAACATTATGTTAAAGCGTGTTAATTTGTCAATGAAATAATGCCCCATTCATAGTGGTTATGTGCTTGAGGTGTGTGTAGTACCTCTAAATGTATGGGGCTCAAAATGACACGTTGTTAGGTCGACTTTCTACTGTTTGATACGTGGTAATAAGGGCATACCTACACGGTCGAAGAGGGCGCTAATATGCCAGTTCTGGCCAGTTTGCGTAGGTTTAGAGAAATTTGAAGCATTTTCAATACATCAAGTTTGTGAGTTTCCTGTATTGCACACTCACATTCAGCATAATCATTGCAAATGAGACATCATATTAAAGGTACATTAACGAGCTTTCCGATAGTGCAAAACGTAATGATGATAGAGTTATGCTTAATACAACAATATCTTACCGGAATCTTGAAACAAGAAGCCATGGTCTTAAATTCATAGCATTTATAGACCCCCATATCCGGTTTTACTGCACACACCCCAATAGCATAATTATTACAGGTGAGACATGATTTTAAAGAAAAATAAACACGCTTTCACATGATACTAAATTTACTGATGATTATGCAATTAACAACCCTAAAACATCCCTCCAATAGTCGTTTTTCGATGCAACGCCTTCAATTTCACAAAAAGAAATGCATTTTGCAACATTTCCCTTTCGGCCCTCCCCATATTCAGCTGTACCATACTTAACCTGTTAATAAAATTGTTACGGACATAACCGTATTGAAAAGATAGACACATAGGCTTTAAAATGATACCAAATTTGATAAGTTTAAATCATTTGAACACGCTACAATCTTCGATACAACCTGAACATTAAAAATTACGGCACAAGAGTCAAATTTCCCAACTGAATACTTTCGGCCCGTTTTGCGACATTTGACTTCTGACCGTCCTCCATTCTGAAACGCACTGCGTATTCCCTGATTTGAAATGAATGACAAATAATGTACCATTTTAAAGGGAAATCATCATGCATTGCAATGACACTAAAAGGAACAAATACAATTTGACAATAAAAGTTATACAATCGATCAAAGTTGAGTTTCCGAACTTTTTTTGAGGGGTTTATATGGCCAAGTACATACCTGGCCAAGTACATACCTGGCCAGGTATGAACGAAAACGGAAAGTGATACTCGCTAACTCATTGCACTGACTTTGTACACAGTTATAACTTTGCAGTGGTTAATTCAAAATCCGAACACTTCAATCGTAAATATTTTGTTGACGGAAGGGAAATTCGAAAAACAGAAACTTGTTCAGTGCTTCAATTGGTTATTTGAATGCAACAATATATAAGAGAATCATTATAGTTCTAAGTAAGATGTGTGTATTTGGACAATTTGTCTAGATCTATTTAAGACAACTAGAATGGAAGGAAACATTCAATTTGTGTTTTCATAATGTATGATTTTGACACTTTGTTTATTTTGTTTCTTTTAGGGTGAAGTCGACCTCCAAATCAAATATGCCCCGCCCAAGGCTGCAGGGGTGGAGGCATATACAGGTAAAGTGTACCGTACACACACATCATTTTTGTTTCTTCTGGGAATTCCACAATAGAAATTTGATGCTTGCTATGACAGAAGTTGAATGAGAGAAACCCTTATCGAAAAAACAGTAGAGCAACAAACATGCACTTAACATGTTTAATGACATGTTGAACATTGTTAAGAATTGCGTGTGTTGTTTGCAATACGTGCCTTCGCAGTTGTTGCGATTGCAAGATCACGTGACAAAATTCTAGTACGGCCGCGGCCGGCCGGCCGGCCGGATCGCCAAACGACCTAGCAGCCGACGCTTTGTGTATAATGTCAATGGACCCTTCACCTCCTGGCATGACACCCGAAACTAAATGAAGATATTTATTCATGAATATCAACTTTATAACACTGTCATTGCCTAACATATATCGAGAACAACATACATTTTCAGATTATTCAAGAAAAACGATCGTTTGTTTAAAATTCAAGGATACAACTCGAGTTTGATTGACAAAAATGACTCTCCTTTCTTCTTGCATGCATGCCTGCCGCGCCGTACATTGCATGCAAACGTATGTAATTGGGCCCATTGGTTTCGTGTTTCGTATAACTGCAGAACGAAATCAAGAACCCGATCAAACCCACATTTAACTACGAAGTATTCATTTCTGACAAACTTGATATGATTTCCCCCTAGTATGGAATATCTAAAATACATTTCAATGCTTTTCCATACAAAGACAAGTCTTACCCTTCATTTGAGACTGTGTTTGTTGCAGTTTCCCGAGCAATATATAGCACGGCCCGGGTGCGGCCCGGGTACATGTACGCACAATGCAGACAGAACTGCATGCAGCTTGATTGCATGCAATGCAGTGCGCCGCGAGCCGTGTATTATAAGTGGCATTCGAGTTTCGAAATATGTTCATTAAAATTCAGTTTGTTGCATTACAATGTGACAGAAGTGATCGAATTTGTTGGAAATGTTAGACAGATGTTGTTCTCTTTTCATAATTAGCACTGAAAGTGTCATGAAATTAATATTCGTGAATAAATATCTTCATTTAGTTTCGGGTGTCATGCCAGGAAGTGAAGGGTCCATTGACATTATACACAAAGCGTCGGCTGCTAGGTCGTTTGGCAAACTGGCCGTACTAGAATTTTGTCACGTGATCTTGCAATCGCAACAAGTGCGAAGGCACGTATTGGCGACGATCGTGACGTATGTTTCATTTGTTTGTTTTTTTACTTTTACAAAAATCAGATTTTCTTAAAATGTCAACATACTTGACCCATCATCTTTCCTTTATACGTGTAAATAGATGTACAAAACTTATTGCGAGTTGCTCATAATAATGATGTTACGATCGCCGGAAATTTCGAAAGAAATCCCAAAATTCTATATAGTGTTCAGCGAGTGCATTATTATAAGACCCCGAACAATGTATTATACACTGAAAACTTTAACGTACACATTTATTATGCATATTCGATTTTTAATGTACTATTTTATGAGTGTATGGCTTATTATTGTTCAGAGTTCAATTCATTTCCGTGTTCATAGTGTGTCATGATAACATTAACCTTGATAAATCAACAGCAAATTTGTTATCAAATGTATAAGATTTTGTTTTAACAAGTATCTGTTTCTATTTTAGGGAGCGGCCAAGACCAAGGGGACAGTGGTACTACAGGCGGAACTGGAGACGGTACGCCCTACGCGCCTGGTGGTACAGGAACTGAATCTGGTGGCATGGCGTAAGTGATTAATATAACAAAATAGACCGATTTCTAAAATAAAACATAGTAAAATCACCCCCTTTCACGCAATAAAAGGCTCAACATTAAAGGGATAGTTGAGTTTTGGTATAGAGGGCGCTACACAACACATTTTTTTTGAGATAATGAAAAACTGAATGTCAAATTCGAAAGAGCATACAATTTTAATGACAGAATAAACTTTATTGGATCAAAATCGGATTAGAAATGGCTGAAATATCCCAAATCATAACCATCTGTAATAATTGTAGGGCCCCACAATTATTCAATATTTTTTAACCAGCCGTTACAAAAAAGTTAAAAATGCTTCCTCTTTTCAAAAACTTTCAAAACAGGTTTTTAAATAGTTGTTGATTATCTTTCTATCTAATCACTATTCCAACAAAACATAAGATGCACAACACTTTATATAAAATGGTTGAAACCGATGAGTGTTTAGAGAGCGCCCTTTTGAGTTTTAATGGCTCTTTTGTAATTTGTAAGTCATTTGTAATTTTGTATTCCTTTTGAGCATGGTGGAGTTACAACTATTAGTTTGTAATGTATTAAGATGCAGGTTTGGTTACTAAAATACAGTTTGACCAAAACTGTACTCTGTTCCCCAAAACTCAACTTTCCCTTTAATAGTTTCACAGATTATAGACTTTAACGGAAAACTAAAAATAAACGTTAAAGCCCAGGGGGTGCATTCTGAAAACGATTCTAAGCTAACATTTATTGTATCTACGTCGCTAAAATATTTTTAGCCGAATCGGTATTCTGTAACTGATAGCGATTTGCCTAGGAAATATTTTAGTGACGTAGAAACAATACATTTTAACTTAAAATCATTTTCAGAATACACCCCCAGGTCACAATGGACCAACGACGCGTTTACGACATGTTCACGTCGAAAATTGTTGGGACTTCGTGGCTTTGTTTTGCGATGGTGTACGACAGTCGTACGAATAAATGGGTGTAGTGCGACGAGAAATCTGCCGTTACTTAAAATTCGGACTACCATATTTTATGCCACCACAGATCCACGAAATGTGTGTCTTACTGGTGTTATGACACGTTGTGAATGCTAAACGTTTAAGGTCGTACGATAGACCTGCGACATTACCACGACATTTCCTGACTTCTCTATCTGTTCTCACGGTCGTGAAATCATCTGACATTCAATTTTGACCACTTCAACTTCCATGACAATTCTCATTTCGTACGAAATTTTACCATCACGACAGAAAAATATACAATGTACATGTACGACAAAATCATTGTGGGTTTTATTGTGAACGGGTCTTAAACAATTTAAAAAGATACACCATGTACACGGACACGTTTATTGCACCTTGCACCTGTTCATGTTTCACATTGCGCATTGCACATTGCACCAATATGTTATTGAATGAGTGAGTACGACGCATACATTCCACGACGAAATAACTAATGTGTATTGAGAAAGTATCACCATAGAACGGTTTAGACTATTTATGTGCATAAATCTTGGCTCCGCCTAAAGATATAATGGTACAGGATGAATCACTTTATCAATAACTTTTCGTTAAATCAGAGATTACTATAGTATTGCTCTAATAGTTATTGGTTAGACTTGTTCACATATTAAAGAGAGCCAACGCCTTTCCTCGTCCATGTAATAGGTTCAGCAAAGGGCGCCCAGGAAGAAACGAGCTTTCCAACAAAGCGACTGACTTCCAGGTGCGAGTGAAGGTGTGGGAAGCACGCCAGTTGTTCGGCACGAACATCAATCCTGTCTGCCGCGTCACCATCCAACATACCACGCAGATCACGCGGGTGAAGAAGTCCACCAATAGACCGTACTGGGACGAGGTGCGTATATAATTATATGCATGATATTAAGAATGACAACCAATCAAATGTGCAAACACCAACAAAATAAGTAACTACCAAATAATTAACAGCAAAAGTTCTTGGGTACGAACATCAATTCTGTATGCCGCGGCATACCCATCATCATCATCATCATCATCATCATCATCATCATCATCATCATCATCATCCTCATCATCCTCATCATCCTCATCATCCTCATCATCCTCATCTTCCTCATCATCCTCATCATCATCATACTGGGACGAGGTGCGTATGCATGATACTAAGAATGACAACCAATCAAATGTGCAAACACACAAAAAAATAATAATAAGTAACTACCAAATAAACAGCAAAAGTACGAACATCAATTTTAATAGATAATCACTGTTATTTTGCTCTGGTTCGTAACGTTCGTAACAGAGCAAAATAACAGTGATTCCTTTTCAATAAATTCATTCGGATGTGCATATCTCAGCCAATACTTAACATATTCGATTGATTTTCAACATTTGGACATTATTTTTTTTCCGAAAATAAAATTCAAATTTGGAAATTCTAAAAATAGATGTGTGATGACGTCACACTTACTGGGACGAGGTGGGCTAAGAATGACTAAAAACTTTTAAAAAATGACTAAAAAAATAATGTTCAAACACACACACTACCGAAAAAAAAAACGCAAAAGCTCTAGGGCACAAACATCAGTAATGTATGCAGCGGCACCATATAACATGCCACACATGCAGATCACGATTTAATAGACCTTTCTGGCACGATGTGCGTATGCATGTAACATGGCATGAAATGTTTTTAAACATATAATTATATATATATATATCATCTTTATTAACTTCAAACAAATAACAAAAGATGTGAGACATAGAGCCCCAGGTCCACTGTCACAAATGAAATGGATAAACCGTTTCATAGTGACATGAGGCAGGGTAGACAGAACAAAACATGTACATCAAAGCAACAATATTAGTTACATGTATATAAGATATGTTAGACTTCATAAGTATATAACTCATGGAAAATATATGTATCTTTCTAGCATAAACAATGAATTTTGCATATAATTTATCTTTAATACAATTCAAACGTGATATATAATAACATAATCAAACGAAATCAATAGAAACAACAACCTTGTTATGCATGCACATCAAAATAGTGATATTATAATATTAATATATAAACACATGAAGTATATTTCAACAAAAGAAATCCGATTATTGAATGATTGAATATGTAATATAGACCGATAGCTAATCAGTAATAATTCAATGTAGAATACGTACCCGTACTATTATGGTATGTTTATTTATTTGTTGTTAAGTTAGCAACTGCCCTGAATTGAATAAACGTCAATATGTAAAATACGAATCAGAATCATATTTAAACTCACATTTTAGACGAAACGTAACTGTCTAGTTTTCTCCTAACATACAAAGTGTAATTACCACCAACATGACCGAATTAAATTATTAATACCTTGGTGATAATATATTTATGTTGTCTTACTTTATATCCATACATTATATTGATTTTGTATAATTCCGTTTTGTTTTTGTTTTGTTTTATGCTGTTTAGCTTTTCTTTTATCAATTCAACATGAGCCCTACGGAGCTTTTTGACGAAACCGTGCAATTCCAGGTAAGAGCATTATTGGGCTACATTCAAATTAAGAGGTCTTTAAGTTCATATAATTCAACTTACAGAAGCCACAGAAAGCTGACATATTTGTTGTAATTAAATTTATCGACTGGGCCATTATTCAAAATCCGAATTCCGTTTGAAGTTTTTGAAGGATTTTAAAAGTAAACAAGACATTACACTACTGTCAAAATAGTATTGTTCACACTTGGTCATACTTGTAAAGGCTTCTAGACAAGTCGGGGGACCACGATGCTGATGAGACTACCCGCAAGAAAAAAGACACGTGTTATCTCGAGAAAAAAAATAATTAAAAGCTGTCTAACCAACGTGTTAAAGGGATAGTCGAGTTCTGGTAAAGAGAGTACAGTTTTGGTCAAACTGAATTTTAGTAAGCAAAACCTGCACCATTACATTACAAACTAAGTAATAGTTATAACTCCACCATGCTCGAAAGGAATACAAAATTACAAATGACTAAGTAAAAAGCCTGCTATCATTCAAAAAGAGCCGTTAAAACTCAAGAGGGCGCTCTCTAAACACTAGTCGGTTTCAGCCATTTGAAATAAAATATTGTGCATGTAATTTTGTTTTGAAATAGTGATTAGATAGAGAGATAATCAACAACTATCTAAAAACGTCTTTTGAAAATTTTTGAAAAGAGGAAGCATTTTTTTTTTTTTTTTAAACGGCTGGGTCAAAATTTTTGAATATTTGTGGGGCCCCACATTTATTACAAACGGTTATGTTTATGGATATTTCAGCCATTACTGAACCGATTTAGATCAAATAAAGTTTATTCTGTCATTAAAATTGTATGCTATTTCAAATTTTACACTCAGTTTTTCATTATCTCATGAAAAAATTATTTTGTGTAGCGCCCTCTATACCAAAACTCAACTATCCCTTTAAGTCCTCTAATTGCAAAAAACAAAACAAAAAAAGTACGTGTAACGGCATGACTGACGTAGTATTTTGCTGATAATTTCACCGTCTATCTGGCGAGTCCCCCGGATGGTGAAGATGTCATCTCAATGCATGGACTGACGAGATAACAATTTTCCGAAAATATTGCCAACCGTCTTGCGAGCCCGTTGGCTAGTCAAGATATGGATAACCGGCTGCAGCCACGTGCTGAGGCAAGGGAGCCAGGCCACCATCACCTTGACCCACGTACTGGACACGTTGACCAGGAACCCAAACACGATGAAGGGAATCCAGCACATGTAGAACGTGAGTGTCATTATCAGCAGAGTTTTGATTCCTTTGCTTCGCATCCGGCCACGATGGCGAAGCAGCTTGCGTCGGAGATTCCACTTTGTACGAAAGGAGACCCCGCTCGGTCCCTTAGGTGTTTGGATCTGAGCAGATGAAGACGGTTCGCAATTTGAAGAGGGGTCTCTAGTGGAACCTATCTGTTGATCGTCGGCGATTTTCTTAGCAGGAGGGCGTTCTTCTTCTGCTTTAGCTTCATTATGGTGCTCGACTGTGTTTGCGTTTGTGTCCACTTGTTGATTATCCTGTCCGACTGTTCTTCCAGACAAAGTAATGGTTGCGACTAATCTGTCGGAACCCATTGGTCCTGTTAGGTCGACATTACTTGTACAAGTATGTTCCTTTGACGATGAACGTGTTGATTGTTGACACGATTCCGTCTCTACAACGTGCTCACCGTTGTTATCGCGTTTATGCGACTCTCGGAAACCATTTTCGCCAGAACCGTTACTAACCGATGGAAGAGGGTGGACAATACGCCTAGAGTGTTTCCATGTGATCCACAGAAGACCAGTATTAGAGGTTGTGGTCAAAATTATTGCTGCAGAAACCGGAATGAGGACATAGACCAACATCCCATTCTGAACACCCCGGTCGTTTAATCGCCACGCTTCGTTCCCGCATTTCATGGTGATGTGACCGCCGACGGAAACACCTGGTATTGGGAGCGTGAAAAGAGCGGAACAAAGAGCTATAGCGACGAGAGATGCCCCCAGCGAGACCTTGACGCGCTCAGGTGTCACTAGCGTTGGGTAGCGTAGAGGGCGCGACACCATGGCATACTTATCGAGGCAAATGAAACACAGCGTGGTCATGAGGTGGAAGAGGAGAGTCAGTGAAGTAAACGGTGCGACATTATGGGCGATAAAGCAATTGAAGGAGATCGGAAGCATGGTGAGGAGAGCAGCCAGGAACCAAGTGACACACGAAACGATGTGTAGGGACGCTAGGACCCGATGGAGGAACCGGGCCACATTGGGCGCTTCTCGATCGGCGTTGATAACTAGGACTACGAGTGTGTTTAGAGTGATGGAGAGCAAAGTAGATATTGCGTTTCCAAGACAGATGGCTAATGACGCACTGTTCATTCCAAAAGTATTATTCGATGTCATGGTTTCAGATTGGTTGACTTTAATATTACAGTTTGGCGATTACTGACACCGTAGCTCTATAAAACTTATCTTCATGAATCGTTGTGAGCTCTTATTTCCGAACATACCGACATTTAAGACCGTCCAACCTGTTGGTTAGACAGTATTGTGTTTGTAAATATGAATATTGTGTATTATATTATTTGCCATGCCAATGTATATAATGTTCCTTTAAATGTTTGTAAACTACATTGTACTGTGTCCTTCATCCAGCCATTGACCCAAGCCTTTCCTCCGACCAATTGTTTATATCATCCCTCGATCATCACCTACCCTCATGGTCACCCTTTCCATTAGTGGACCCTCGTAATTCCGCCCCTCTGTTTGTGACCCCTTTGTATAGTGTATGATATGTTCTGTAGTTAGATGAGTTCTGAATAAAGGCACTTGCTACTTCGACTCCAAGCAAAGCAGTCCAGTCTCTTTCTTGCTCCTGCGTCAAGTATCTTTTACATACACAAAATTGGCGACAAGGATTAAGCACATGGCGTGCCCAGCTAATTTCGATACCCGTGCTCCGCAAACATGGGGGAGATGGGTGAAGAGCCTAGAGAAGTTTGTTGCTTCTGCAGCTCACGTGGTAGATCCAGTTCAAAAGGAAGCCATATTGTTATATGTGGCTGGTCCCGACGTGCAGGATATTTTCGATACCCTGGTCGTTCCCGATCCGGTGGGTGATCGAACTGTGTATCACCGTACACTTAGTGCCCTTACGGACCACTTCAGCAAGGCACGAGCTGCCCGAGAGGACGGTTACAAGGTGCACTATCTACCAGCGTGGTACGGCTGCAGGAGGTCGACGATCCCGACACGAGCTGTCGACGACCAGGAGGAGGAAGACACAGTAGGCAAGTCACCGTTCCCGACACGAGCTGTCGATGAAGAGAACCGGCGGCCGTGCACGACACGTACTGTCGACGACGCCGAGGAGAAGGCCGTATGCCACAAGACCACTGCCGACGACGCAGCTGATCCCCCGACACGAGCTGTCGACGAAATAGTCCCGCCCGCGACACGCGCTGTTGACAATGCAGAAAAGCCAGAAGAGAATGCAGACGACGCAGATCCCCCGACACGAGCTGTCGATGACGCCGAAGAGAACACCGATGATGATAACGCAGAGACCCCGACACGAGCTGTCGATGAAGTAACCCCGTTCGCGACACCCGCTGTCGACGACGACTACGATGATTTCGACCACGAAGTAGAAGAGAATGAACACGAGTGCGACCAGGAACCAGATTCGCTCGGCGACCACGAGCCAGATTCGCTCGAAAAGCGGGACGACGCAGATGAATGTCCCCACGATCCCGACCACAACGTAGAGAACGAGAAAACGCCAGCAGATGCAACGATGAAGCCCGATGACGATCACGACAATGAACAATGCTATGATCATGGTGACCCCGACCTTCCCATCAAAGCTGATGATGCCATGGTCAGCGACAACGACCATGGCAAGCCACCCGATGACGATGACGACGATGCGCAGAGCTTCAACAACGATGTGACATGCCCAGACGATGCGATCGACCACGATGGTGACCCAGACAACGGCACAAACTCTAGCTACGATGAACACGATCAAGAGCAAGATCCCGAACGCGACAACGAGCCTGCACTTCCACCCCACAAAGCCGACTACAAAGCTGCCAGCGTCGGCGAAGCGTGCCAGCCAATCGCGATCCCCGATGACAATGACGCGTATCCACCCTCCGTGACGAGCACCGCGATGATGACTAGCAGCGCGAGCGATGAGACAGCTCGCCACGAAAAGCCGAGGAAGCCAACCTCACAGACGACGACCATGCCGCGATCAGACAGACCTCGCGCGATATTCGAGCGTTTGCCGCTAAGCCAAGTCCCGATGAGCGACGACGATGCCGACATCGAAAGACAGCCACCTAAGCGCGATGATGACTTCCGCGTCCGCGAGGATTCCGCCGACCGCGTAGACGAATCCATCTATCGCGACAACGACGTCCGCAGCGACGACCACATCGACACCATAGAACGACAGATGACCGCATCGCCACGCACACGATCATCGCCTTCGCGACACAGGCCGCATGATCCCGGTAAAGGTGCGCGATCGCGATTATAAAATGTGAACATTGAACTTTAGGGTTAAAAAAAAAAAAAATGGACTCTTAAGAAAGAGAAAGGAGAGAGGAATGATAATGGACTTGTCGGAGTAAGACATTTGTAGTCAGAAATAAATTGATTCGTGCACATGGACTTTGATTCGTGCACATGGACTTGTCGAAGTTAGACATTGGTAATTAGAAAGACATTAATTTGAGTAAGACATTTGTAGTTAGAAATAAATTGATTTGTGCACATGGACTTGTCGAAGTTAAGACATTGGTACTTAGAAAGACATTAATTTGTGAACAGTTTGAACGAATGAGATTATGGACTTTGTTTTACATTTACTTCAGTGCTAGCCAATAGTTGTTCAGACATTTGATTTCTTGTTTTCACTTTGTTTTGTAATCTTCCAGAAGCTTTCAGATTTCCGTGCTACATTGTTGTTTGCCATCTTAGATGTTCACATTCACCTTTATATTTTGTATGTCCTCACATGCAAAGCTTGCGTTACGATGTTGTTTTAATAATTGTTTTTAAAAGAGTATTCGAGATGTTTTTAATAATGCTCTCAATCTCATTCAGTTGATTATTTTGTATACTCGATTCCAGCCACGGTGTATATTAGTTTCAATGTACTCTGCCCATACACTGCAGTTAGCCAGTCATTGTTTAGAAGTTACGATTCTCATGCTTTCAGATTTTCTCTCTCTCACCGAGCTCACTCTCCCGCTTTATCTTTTCCTTGTTATCGCTAGTGCAGTCCACGTTTTAGTTGTGTTCGATTTTGATGTGCAATATCCACTGTAAATAAGTATTTGTACTGTTGTTGAAGTAATTGCATTGATTGTTTATTTTGCTCTCCCAATTCTTCTGGTCTCTCTTTCCTACTGTTTTTCTGCATCCATTGATTATTCAAATTGTTCCACAATCTTTCTCTCTCTATCTCTCCAGCTATCACTTTTGTCTTTTATCAAGAAGGGGAGGGATATTGTGTTTGTAAATATGAATATTGTGTATTATATTATTTGCCATGCCAATGTATATAATGTTCCTTTAAATGTTTGTAAACTACATTGTACTGTGTCCTTCATCCAGCCATTGACCCAAGCCTTTCCTCCGACCAATTGTTTATATCATCCCTCGATCATCACCTACCCTCATGGTCACCCTTTCCATTGGTGGACCCTCGTAATTCCGCCCCTCTGTTTGTGACCCCTTTG
The DNA here is from genome assembly GCA_037951105.1 of Echinarachnius parma. Classification (NCBI taxonomy): domain Eukaryota; kingdom Metazoa; phylum Echinodermata; class Echinoidea; order Clypeasteroida; family Echinarachniidae; genus Echinarachnius; species Echinarachnius parma. The sequence goes on from JBAMJV010006711.1 coordinate 182,603, forward strand.
TATAGTGTATGATATGTTCTGTAGTTAGATGAGTTCTGAATAAAGGCACTTGCTACTTCGACTCCAAGCAAAGCAGTCCAGTCTCTTTCTTGCTCCTGCGTCAAGTATCTTTTACATACACAAAAGACAGCTACTCCATTTGATCACATCTATAAAAGTCAAACCATGAATAAAACACGATTTGGAAGAACAGTTCGCACGTAAACGTTCCAGTTATCATCATAATGTGTACATTACCTATGTTTATGTCCGTATTATTGTAACTATAATCATTAGTTTAAGAACGTTTGATTAGTGAGTCTTTTCTAACGAATACAGTTTGCAGAAAATGCACTCATCTTTGCGAGCCTTTTGAGATAATTGAGCGCGCCCGAGTCTCTCCGAAGAATTAATGCGATACTAGTACAGTTCCAGGGTAAATTTGAGACGCACATAGTTGATGTTACGCTCATCAAGTCTCTTTAAAAATGGCAGCACTTCCACTAAATTGAATATTTATTCAATAACTTTGGTACCAACATTGGCATCAAAAACGGAATGAAGCGTATAGATGTCGTTGAAAGATTGACATGATTGATAAATCATGGAGTCAACAATTCTCTTTTGTAGAAAGAAAACAGGTATGTCTCGCATCCGTCGCAGTTTTGACAATGAGCGAAATACACTGAGACATTACAGTCAGCAAATCTATTCAAACTAGTATTCAAGTCAGTAAATATTATTACACTAGTATACTACACAAGATAAAACAGAGGGGAAAAAACTTGCCTTTAGGTAAATGTTTGTACATAAAAGCACCGAAGGCAAGCTCTGCTAATGGAGCCATCAAGGATGTTTCGAAAGATGATCGATTTTTGTTTTACTCTGGCGTTATCATTGTAAACAAGCCTCGGTTAATATGTTTGTTCGTCTTTGCACACTGACTGACTGGCGTGGCGCATGTTAGACTATTAGGATGTTTGCCATAAGCTTGGCGACGATTATACATGTAAAAAATGCCGAAGATTATGTGTCTCCGATTTTGCTCTAATCAGATTCATAACAAGTACAGTGGGAGAAATTAAAACGCCGACATCATTGACATGGTGAAAGAAATTGTGGTTAATTGCTTAATTTGTGTTCTATTAATTCACCCGTGTAATTATGTCTAGCAAATGATGTCAATGGGTCCGTAAAGCTTGCTCCTCAATTTACGAACTCTGGATCAATCAGTTTATGAAGAAGAAACAATAGTATTGATCTATCCGAATCAATGCTAGAAAGTATCACCTTTTACAATGTTTTACTTTTGTATTGTTTTCTTGTTGATATACATGGGCCCCGTTGCAGAAAGAGATGAACCCGATTGCAAAGTTGCAATTAATTGTAAGTCCGATCATGTGACTAAAATTTTCTGACTTGCAATTGATTGCAATGTTACAATCGATTGCATCTCTTTCTGCAACGGCGCCATGATCGTGTTTATTTTATGTCTGTATCAGATTATGTTTTTTGAAGGCCTAAGCATGAGATGAAAATGATAATTACAGCACATCTTTATAACGTACACACACCTTTATGGTAGGACGGTCTATCCTATACCCATATTAATTGGGGCAGTGGTGTATAGCGTGATGGTCGGATTGATTGAGGAGGGGTATTTTAGGTATAACTTTGTTTTGTAAAGAATTGTCCACTTATGTTTGTATAATTTGTTTAATTACACTTTTGGAGTTGCCCCCATGATCCATCGTGCTACACCAATGGAATTGGGGTGTAGTGATTATTGGCCTGTTTCCATTCTGGCCAGCCTGAACAAGTTAATTTTTATTCGATAAAATGTTTGCCTAGGAATTATTTCAGGTATGTGGTGGCTATAAAGGCCACACCCTCTGCTTATCCCTTGTATTGTTTGTAGATGTGTCTGTGTGTTGTGTATAGAACATATCATAACGTTTCTAATGGTATGTGTTCCAGGTGCTGGATTCTCACCTTGTGAGAAGCGACGCGATGATTGGCTCGTTCACGCTAGATGTGGGCGCGGTCTACATGTCGGACGAACACGCCTTCCAGAACAAGTGGCTCCTGCTGACCAATCCGGATGACGAATCGAAAGCATCAGGGGTCAAAGGTTATTTGCTTGTTAGCATCGCTGTGGTTGGAAGTGGAGATGAAGCACCTGTAAGTCGCATACAATCTGTGCAGAAATGCGTACGATGTTTTATTTATCAATTATGCATTATCTTTTTTATTTTTGATTTGAAATTCTGTTCCAAATAGATGTTCGGTTTTGTTTTAATTATCAGATGACTCAATGCCAACAAAAAAATCTTTGTTCGTCTGCATTGTTCTCGAAAGTGTAAAATTATTGATACAAAATAAAAATGTAAACAAATAACTTAGTGCTCAGTGTTAATTTTAACTTGGCTATGTGGACATTTCCTATCAACTTACAGATCTTACGGAAAACGGACGAAGACTCGGACATTGAATCGTGAGTATTCAATGTGAACATAGAAAATATAATTATTCAGTTTACAATTATACCAATCAAGCATCAATATACCTTCAAAGATTTGCAAAACAAAATTACGGAAGTTTTTAGACCAAATTTTCAATCTATTTTAAGAATATTACTGTTTGATGTATTTAGATTGGGTGTGGATTAAGGGACACAAACACAGCCAATATAAGTTTAAGCTTTCATCTTTATCAAAATGTGAGTAAAATATATGAAATACAATTCTCGTGGATGCATTTAACAGTTTATGACAAGATGATTCGTACAGTATTATTTCGTATAGTAACCTTTTAATTGTTCTGTTAAATTGTTAGATTTCGGTCATAACATTATCAACTCTCATTATGATATCATTCTTAGAAATCTACTGCACCCGGCTGGAGTGGATGTCCGAAGGGGTTTCTTTAAACTCAAAGTCTTCCAGGCAGAGGACCTTCCACAGAGTCAGTATTCTTTATATTATTTTAATACGATATTTGCCCACTAAGGTGTTGTGAAACTAATTCTCCAATCTACTTTAATAATATAAATGTATGAGATTAAATATGAGATTAAATTGTAAATTATGTATAACGACCACGCTCAACAAAATCTTACCCCTGTGCGATCATTTGTTAAAACTGCCCGTATGGAACATAATTATGAAATGTAAAGCCTAGTCCTCGATCTATCTTCACTCTCTGGATATAGGTATATTATAATAGTGACCATTATAACTAGTGACCATGCAAGCGCCACTCAGCTACGCCGTGCGTGCGCGTGTAGGATCAGTCCTGTATGCAATAATAGCATAAATAACAAACAAACAATATTTATATATATGCGTGATTGACTCATCAAACCGTTTCTCTTTTGTTTGTGATCGGGATATAGAGCGCAATATGGACGACACGCAGCAATTTGAGATATAAATAAATATGCATTCTGATCCACCTCTCGTCAAAAGAAACAACCCGGTCTACATGACGTTTATATTATGTGGCCGATAATAATTTAAAATCCCATATATTATACTTGTTTGTTCTTGTTCAGTGGACACTGACTGCTTGGAGGGGATGAAGAAGGTGCTTCATGTCGGAGAGGAGAAGAAGGAACTCGTCGACCCCTATCTCGTCTTCGACTTCGCAGGAAGGAATGTGAGAGACAGAGGCGTAGCTAGGATTTTATCTAGTTGGGGGACCAGGGGGCTTGCATTTTCATAATTTATTGAGGGGGCACATTTTTTCACCTGAAAGGAAATATTTTAAACAAAATAAGGTGCCTAAAATAAATTATATTTAACTTTAAAATGGCGTGAATTTATCCATTGATATTGTCCATCTTCCCCACCCCCCTGCAAGAAAGATTTTATTTGGGCCATCGGGGGTGGGGGGCGGGGGGCACAGCTACGCCTATTTTAGTTCTAGATTTTGCTTCTACCTCATTATATATATTTATATACAAGGAGATGGTTCGCATTATTTCATTAATAGTGTTATTATATGTGCTTCGTTATACATTATTCTAAATTGAGACTACATTATTGAATATAGTGACTGAATAATTTTCGCAGTATTTATATAATATCAATAACTTGTATAACTAATATCAAATATATATGTTTGTGTAAATATCGTTTGTATCCATATCATTGCTAAACATGTTTATATACAGTATGTGCATTATGTTCGTTCTATTTATAATATTGATTTTTTTTTTATTCAGGCATTGTACGTTATAGTTTTTCTTGGTTATCAAACTGTTTTTTTTTCTCTGAAATTGCAGCTGAAAACTGACGTGAAGTATGGCAATGATCACCCAGAATGGAACCAAGAACTACAGCTACCAATACGGGTAAGAATGGGATCTAGTAATATTGTCAAAATTCACAAATTCACTTAGAACTCGCTCTCTTGTGCCTCATTGTATTTGTATTACCAATATCATTACGTTTCACCCAAGTTAGAAAATATCCGCTTCTCAGGCCTGAGGAGAGGTTGAGAGAATTTTATCACCGTTTACACCGTTCTTATCGGTTTACTGCGTGTAACCGGAGGAGATTATCTCTATAATACCACTAGGTCTCAGGGGGCAGTTAACAGGGCATGGAATGTTGACGAAAGCTATTAAAATGGTTGAGTTGATTTCCACCGTGGTGGAGATCACGGCTAACTTAGTGAAACGTAATGATAATCATGGGTTTTGGTTATCCGAATATCTCTTTCGTTATAAAGATATGGATGATTGAAGTGTCTGGATTTTAAATTATGTAGTGGAGAATAATAGCTGTAGCCTATAACAAGTCAGTGAAATGAGTTATTTAATATCACTGAGCAATTTCGCTCAATACTGGGTCATATGTCACTATTTTCACACATCCCTCAATGGACATAATCAGATCAAAGAAATACACACTATATCAACGCTGTTTGAAACAAATTAATCTAAATGGCAAGAAGATCTTAACGTCTTCCTGTCTTCTGTTATATGGACAGCTTGCGTGTTCGAGTGTCGTTTTGCACAATGCTAAATGTGCAATGATTACCGTTAAATGCCTAATCCATTTTAATCCTATTATTGATAAAAATGTGCGAGTAGCGACACGTTTCTAAATGCGTTTCAAACACAATCTGAATTCGAACGAAGTTGTGACGAAAAATATTAAAAGTGAGCAAAGAAAAATAGGCTTCGCCGGGAATCGAACCCGAGACCGCCGGATTGCTAGACCGGTGCTCAAACCATCAAGCCACGAAGACTTTGTATGGTGGGCGTTCCCATGAAACCCTTTTCAATGCTCGATTAGTCAGAAGCTATATAAACTGGGCCAATCCCAAGGATAATTAAATCAACTTTTATAGAGAAAGGCGCAGGATCACGCGAAGTGATGCAGCTTTTTTTTATTAATTAAATTCAAACATAGAGAAAACTGACTAGAAATATTTGAGTGATTAAAAGTGAGCAAAGAAAATCCTTGGGATTGGCCCTGTTTATATAGCTTCTGACTAATCGAGCATTGAAAAGGGTTTCATGGGAACGCCCACCATACAAAGTCTTCGTGGCTTGATGGTTTGAGCACCGGTCTAGCAATCCGGCGGTCTCGGGTTCGATTCCCGGCGAAGCCTATTTTTCTTTGCTCACTTTTAATCACTCAAATATTTCTAGTCAGTTTTCTCTATGTTTGAATTTAATTGACGAAAAATATTGGTACCAGATTGAGAAAAAGAATAGCTGTTTCTAGCAACATGATCTACTTTGGTGCAATTCGCCCTTTGATTAAATGTTGGTCGCATGCCTTAGGTGTTGAGTGTTCATGTATATTTTAAAAGTGATGTAAAAGTTAAAGTTAAAGTCCTTCCCGTGCCAATTTGGCACATAAGGCTGCGCCTATCTCTGATTCATTAGCCCTAATAGGCCACACGTCTATTATAACCGATAGGCCACCTTGTTAAGGTGATGTGTGCAAATACAATGATTAACATTACAAAGAATGGACCGACTTTTAATTTATCTTCTACCACAGTTTCCGTCGATGTGTGAACGCTTGAAATTCATCTTGAGAGACTGGTAATTATGTTTTCTTCCTATCTCTAATACCCTACATCTTCATTTTGGTGGTATTTTCTTTAAGAAATATCAATCATGTATCTACGCATATTCGTTATTCAAGTAATCGGCATGGTCGGCAACTTATAGATAGTACAGTAATGTACATTATACAGATGTGATACTGTATATTATTATATTTTCATCGTAAACGTTTGCCTTGTTCATTTCCCGTTTGTGTATTCGAATACGTCTTACCTGTTAAAATGCATTCCGTTCTGTATCTCACCACTTGTCTATTTAATGTGATGTATTATCCTGGAGATCCACACTTATGTTTATATTAAAATGTATTTATATTTGCATTTTTGTTTACAGGGATCGGTTGTCAACTGACGATTTCATAGCGACGGAATTTCTGGATATCAATCAAATCGGTTCCAGAGGAGATGATGGTAACATCTTCTTTTCTCAACGCCATTCAATATTTGTTTAACTTATCAACGCTTTGAGTAAAAAAGCAAATAAACAGCTAAGACAGTTTTTAAAATAGGTTTGCATGTACATTACATAGATACAATAATTCCGTATGATTGTTTATACTAAATGGATATATAGAGAGTCACGATTATTACTAATCTTGAGGGTGTATCCATTGCATTCCACGTTTGACTGATATTGTGTGCATTTATGAGTAATTATATATGAAACTGATTCCGAGTTCTATCGTGACTGGAGACGACCAGAAAGCCCGGCGCAGACAGAGCCGACTCGACCCGATCCGACTGGTTTCAATCAGGCTAGGGTTGCATGGGCCCGGTCGGTCGGAGCAGATTTATCGTGCTGAATCGGCCCCAACAGGCATCCGACTGTCTCTCGACTGGCAAAATGTGTGTCGCGAGGCACTGAAAACTGAGCCGATCGGAATGACAACCAGTCGAGTCGGCTCTGTGTGCGCCGGGCATAACACCTGCCAAGAGGGTTACCATGGTTACATATGATTGTTCATGTTGCTTAGGTATAATAAGTTCCTTTCTTATGCTGATTAATAAGGGGAGGGCCAATGTCGAAAAAAGTGACTTTAGGTTGCCAGATCTCCACAACAAGTTTAAACCGATTCTAATTGCAAGTATTTTTAATAAGGCAACAAAATTCAGAGGTCTACCTAAAATTTTTTGTTGCGAACACCTCCAAATCCAAGATGGCGTCCAAAAAGGCAGCCGTTTTGTATTGCTATAGATAATTGGCGAGATTTCCCAAACGACACCTTATATCAAGATTATTCTGCAATCATATTAAAGACAATTAGATTTCCTATAACCTGATACCAAACACCGTGAGGTTCAGGATATGTATCACGGTCATTTTTAGCCCCAAACTCAAATTTTATGAATTTTTCCCCCAAAATATGAAATTATTGATTTACATAATTACATATAAATCGATATTTGTATTAGCAGTCAATCTAATACTTTTCAAAAAACTGTCCAATGATATCGACAATACACCCTGAAAATTTCAAGTGTATACCGTATCTGAACAACAAGTTAGAGTACTTTGAAGTCAGCATTAGCTATCCACAAAATGGGTAGTTTTGCATGATTTCTCATGCTATACAGGGTGTCTCAAAAATGTGTAATCTTAATAAGAGGATTTGTATACCAAATGATTGCGTCAATCTCGGGACACCTTCAGTTCCAGTTATGAACAAATACAAAAAGAAACACAATTTCTTGTAATATGATGAATATTTCACCATCATTATGTATAGTCCGCGTAGATGTTGTGTCTGTCCTGTATTTGTTTAACTGCATTTATCATAAATGAAACGCTAAAAATGAACTTAATTCCACTCCACATGAAGCATTCCAGTCAGCTGCATACTGACGCGCATGCCATGCATATTGCGAATTCGAATCATACTGGGTGTCCATGATGTGTTTAAAACAGTATCAAGATCATGCTCATTATCTTTAATAAGCGTCTTACTGAAGGACTGAAGTACACAATATTCGGGACGTACTGTAATATGTGCAGAGCGTATCTAGCTTCGAACACCATCTTGATCGCGAGGAACGCACCCTTCATGCCCCTCATATCTTATTACATGTACCTGGAGACCATAAAGGTCTATACAATTTGTCTAACTCAGTATTAAAACAAAACAATCTCAATTGCTAAACTAATATGCACAACACCGAAAAGCCTCAGCAAGCCGAATGTTTATTTTGTTGCACTACACTGTACTCGTGTAACCATGGTAACAACAGCCGATTATGGACAAAGATATACCAAATCAACAAATATTTACTTTAAAAACTTAAAAATAGCAGCTATAGGGTGTTATTTTACATGTAATTTGTTTTCCTCCATGTTCACGCGAAAATTAGTGTGCATAATGCGGCTTGTAGTAGCCAAATATATGATTTATTATATTTCTATTGTTATTGTTACTACGGTTACATATGTACATGGTGGTACAAAAAGTTACACTAAGATACACCTAATAGCCTATTCAAAGTGTTTTCCGAACCCTGAAAAAGTCTAGCTTACTGTGGTGTTCCGAATAATACTCATGTTAAAAACATAATTATCAAGATATGGTCGATCCAACTGTAAATGGCGAGCGCCTCCCATTCGAATCTTGCACTATGCACTTTGCATGATGGATTTATTATTGCAGTGAAATTACCGATACACTATTTTCGTGTACTATTGAAAACCGATGACGGCATATTTATGACATAAGAGAAGAAAACTGAAGGTTTTGCTGAAAAATGGTATCAACAATATGTCATTATTTAGGAGAAATTCTTGAATAAAGTCCGTAAACAAGAATTACATGTATTGGGGCACCCTGTATAGTGTTCGAAATCGTACAAATTGGCTGTATTTGTCGATATCAAATGCTGAGTTCCAAGAACTATAACTTTTTGTTCAGATACAATATACACTTGAAATTTTTAGAGAGTATTGTTAATATAATTGGACAGTTTTTCGAAAAGTATTAATTCAACTGCTAATGCAATTATTGATATATGCCGAATTATGTAAATCAATAATTTCATATTTTTGGGAAAAAATGCCTAAAATTTGAGTTTGGGGCTAAAAATGACCGTGTTACATATTCTGAAACCCATTGTGTTTGGTATCAGAATATAGGAAATTTGATTGTCTTTAATATGACTGCGAAATCATGCCTATTCCAGGTGTTGTTTGTGAAATATTGCCAATAATCTATAGCAAGTCAAAACGACTACTTTTTTGGACGCCATCTTGGATTTGAAGGTGTTCGCAACAAAATTTTTCAGGTAGACCTCCGAATTAATTTGTCTCACTAAAAATACTTGCAAATACAATTGGTTTAAACTTGTTGTGGAGATCTGGCAACCTAAGTCCTTAAGGAAGCCACTTTTTCGATGTTGGCCCTCCCCTTATAACTTCAAAACCTTCGGATGGCTTAATTGAAAATAATGTCGTATACTGTAGCAGTTGCACCAACAAAATATGGCTTAAGAATATATGACACTTCATGTCAACCTGTATACTGTGTTGCAAGTTAATGACATGTTACTGATATTTATCCGACTTCTTCCCGAATTACTTTAAACTAAGCAGAGATCCTACATGGTAAGATAATAATGATAATCGATTTTTTCTGACTTCGCATGTTTAATTGAATCTCTTTGACTTCTTGCAACACGTCCATATATTCGCCATAATAATTATGCAAAAAGTTCTTTTTGCATGACTCAAGCCGAGCGGATATTCGTGTTATGAACATAATATTTGAACTTTGTTTGCCTTATTTGAAAGCTTTTGCAATGCTAAAGAATGACAGCCAGGACAGCGCTATTTTATCAGACTTCGGACTTTCATTATGGTTACGTTTTCTTACGTGCTACGCTTTCTATACGATTTGTTTGTATCCGTATGCCAGCTTATGTCTACCTGGAAAGCTGTAATTATGCTGAAATGTCATATCAAGCAGTTAGTTTGAAATTGGTATAATTTTAACTGCTTGTTCCAAGAATTAAAATAATCACTGTTACCAAACAAATCATAGTTTAACATTATTGCAATACTAATGGTGTAGCTCTCTCGCTTAATTGTTATTCAGAACTGATATAAAACACTTCTACAATGATGTGTCCCTGTCTCTACTTTACACCCCTTTGTCCCCTCCCCTTCTCCCCTCCCCCCTCCCACCGCCCTTCGCCCTGCCTCCACCTCCACCCCCTTAAACGGGACGTCACTTTAATTCCTTGGAAGTCTACTTGACTGTCTTATTTACAATGGTCCGCATAATACGGTATACTAACTATTATAAGAACGCACACTTTTTACATTCAAAATATGCTGATAATGCATCGCATGCCTGCAAATGCATTTTATATTCAAGCTTATGCACACACACAAATTTTCAGAGCACTGCTTTGTTGTCTTTTCATTTTCTTTATATCGTTCGAAGCACATATTCGTTAGCATTTGGCATTCGTTAACAGTCCCCTTGTGCATGGAATATAATTAGTATATAATGTACATCTGCACTCGACATGCTGGACATGATTTCTTTTGATATGTAATTCCACATTGAATTGTATGCTGAAATGCATGATGTTAATTGATCAAATAAAATCATACTTAGTTGAAATAAATTGACAAAGAGCTTATAATAGGACATTTACAAATATTGATGCCATGTATTTAACATGAAATAGTAATAATAATAACTGTTATTTAAATACGCTATTCACGCGGGTATCATAGCGCTTACAAATACACAAAAATACAATTATACAATCAAAAACTTACTAATTACATACATACAAAATATTAACTTAATAATCAATCACAAAGCAGGGAAAAGGTGGGTCTTTAAGTGCGATTTAAATGTAGTGATAGATGTAAACTCTCTTATTATTTGTGGTAAACTATTCCAAATTGTTGGGGCTAATATTCCAAATCTTTTACCAAAATGAACGTAATTTGAAGTGGGTATAATCAATCTAGTGGTATCTTTTGATGAACGAAGGGGGCGAGGAGGGTTATAACGTACAATACAATTTGACATATAGTTAGGGGCAGAGTTATTCAAAATTTTATAAACCATCAAACATATCTTAAATACATAGCAAAATTTGATTGTGCTCTTCACAGCATTGTTTGAATGTTGCTGTTGTGGTTTTTTTTATTGTGTATTAGGTTATCTTCCAACATTCGGTCCATGTTTCGTAAACTTCTACGGCTCGCCGCGAGAATTCAACACTTTCAACGGTGAAAGCTACGAAGCACTCAACATGGGCAAAGTAAGGATTATCTTTTACACTTTCAATTATTGATTATAATGTTTATCCCGCCCCTTAACATAATCATCACCTTTTTGATGATGATAATGGTGATGATGATGATAGTGGTGGTGATGAATATTATGATGACGGTTACGTAGTTGTTGTGGTTGTTGTAATATCACATTGTTCCATTGTGCCTCCGTGCACTATTCTCAATTGACAATTATATATGATCGTAGAAGACCGTGGAAGACTTTTCCCAATAATATATCCTAAAATTATTTCACAGATCAGATCAGAATTAGCGATAACATAGCACACCTACTACACAATCGAATGTATAGACCCCAAATATACGTAGTACCATGCACGCATGGAAGTATAAATATAAACTTGCTGGCCCGAATTCTCATCAGTGGCTCAACTTGAGCCCGGCCCCAAAAGACAAAGAATACCGATAATCAGTTAAAACATTTTGCACCTGTAGACCTATTGTATTGTTGTTATTCGCCACTGGAGATATAATAATTGTTTCCTTTCATTATCAAGCCAATCGAGTGAGTTCTGCTTATAGGCATCATGACAATGGGCCCTTTGAAATTCAGTAATAGTATAATCGGTCACCAGCAATACAATGTCCTGGATGATCCAGGACGCAATTTGGCTGGTGACTGACTATACTGTGACTGAATTTTCAAAGGGCCCACTGGCATGATGCCTATAAGCAGAACTCAAGAGATTGGCTGGATAATGAAAGGAAACAATTATTTTTATCTCCAGTGGCGAATAGCAACAATACAATAGGTATACAGGTGCAGAATGGTTTAACTGGTTACCGGAAGTCTTTGTCCTTTTAGGCCGGGCTCAAGTTGAGCCACTGGTGAGAAATCAGACCGTTAAGTTTAAAATGTTCAACTATTAAATTTCGTTTTCACGCAGGGGGACGGAGTGGCATACAGAGGGCGTGTCTTGATGTCGTTGGAAACCGAGCTGACTGACTCCCCGCATAGCAGTGAGCACGTCGTATCCATCCTCAATCACGATATCCAGCGCGTCAAAAAATACCGACGACTGAGGAAGTACCATCTCTACGCAGCCTTCATCAATGCTACGATGATTAGTGTGACGGACCATCCAATCGAATTCGAGGTACGGAGGTCGAAGAGATGATGTTGTTTGATGATGCAAAGTTAATCTGGAGGTGAAAGAGGGGAAGGAGGAGGTGTACATGAGGACGGTCATAATAAATATGAGCATGTAAATGTAAATATTGATGATAGATAGTGAAGATGATGATGCAATTGGTGATGATGGTGATAATTATCATGAACATCATGATGTTCATCATTATGATGGCGATGAGGGATATTCTGATGAATTTGATGATGAATTTAATGATGAATATTTAGGACGGTATGCTGAATATGATACTCAACAAGATGATAATGCTGTTATGGCCTGTATGGAGATCATACATTATGATTACACAACTTGTTTGCTATTTTTCAATTAAGGGTACACTAAGTGATGACGATGATGATAACTGTAGATCGTGAAGTATAACACTTTTTCCGTAACGTCATGCGTTTTTTACCCATAATCCGACAGGTGAGCATCGGCAACTTCGGCAACAAGTTCGACGAGCGCGAAACGCCTCAACCGTCGACAACGCAATCCTCCAACGCCGTATACGACGGTAACCACTACTACTTCCTGCCGTGGACCGAGACAAAGCCCCTCATCGCCATCGAGTGCGAGTGGGAAGACATCGCCTTCCGACTCGAGAGCCTCAACATCCTGGATCACATCATCGGTAGACTGGTGAGAGGGAGAGGGGAGGAGATATTCTCAACTACATTTCTATATATTCGCTATAATGATTGAGAAGATTTTTTAGTAAACAGGCAAATACAAACGAATACGGATTAGGCTTTGCTTATATTGTTATACACACACATGCTTTCAGAGCGTGCACTCTTCCATAAGGGGAGCAAAGCATAACAAGACAAAAGTTATAATACCCCAATAAATTTCCGATATAGACGTTAAACTTGTTTTGGGTATATGAAGTACCCATCGTACTTTCTATTGACTGTACAAACAAACGAATTATAAAGTGATGCAATGTTCTAACAGAGTCCGGTTGAAAATTGTCATTTTTAAAAATTTATTTCAAACAGAAAAGTGATTGAAAAACGCAGATAAAAATATAAACATATATACTTTGTTTCATAATTGGTTTCCCTAGCATCAAAACTGTGACTGGTCTTTCTTTTTTTGTTCTACAGCGAACAAATATTGATGGAGTAAAAAGGACCATACGATCAGGTGCACCCGAACCTGAGGTCGCTAGTCACCTGCTTCAAACCATCAATAAAATCATCGAAGATTGCAGGTACAGTGGATATTATCATAACCATTATAAACATCTTTGTCGTCATCGTTATCATCATCATCATCATCATCATCATCATTAGTATCATCATCATTATTATTGTCATCATCATAATTAGTATTATCATCATCATCATCATCATTATCATCATCAGGAACCCGTTGGAAGCAATAAGAATGCAGTTGACAACCACTTTGCATTTGAACGCAACTATTGCTGTCAATTGCAGAAATTGCAGCATACTTTTAATGTAAAGGGAAATAAACAGGCTTTTCAGTGATATCAACATTTATGTATGATAATGAATAAACAAGAGAGATATGAATGCTCAAACATGTTATGTCTTTAAAATTTGGATTTTTTCTTTTTTTTTTTCTTTTTTTTTTCTTTTTTTTTTCTTCAAATTTTACACTTTGTTTTTTTATTACATCCCGGAAAAAAATGTCTTAAAAAACCTTTTTAAACCCAAGCTGTACAATCTCTTTAACCATGTTTAAAAAGATCATCGAGCGTCATGCCATAAGTCATTATTATTGTTTTCATTACTATTTTGATCAGTAAACCATTGCCACACTTTGGGGGATTCAAGCACTACTCTAATGAGCTCGATCACCGGCGATTCGAATTTCGTCGCCGGATGATGCTCGACATCGTGCGAAAGGCCAAGTTTCTCCGCGATCATTTCGAAGCCGCGAACGTGATCGAAGAAGCACTGGACGAGATCGAGTCCTTCCTTCAGCGACTCGAGGACCTTTCCGTGGAGGTAGGCGTATAAAACATGAGTCTCGAGATTTAAGTTATGAACAGAAAAGGCGTATTCATTACCTGTCGTTTTAATTGTAAGAATATCTTTTTGGAAATAACTTATCAAATTGAACTAAATTGTATGAATAAAATGTTTATACACGTCGTTGGCGATAGCTGTTTTCTAAAGGGATCTAGTAACATTGTCCAAATCCACAAAACTTACATAGATATCTAGTAGTTCTCTCGTACCTTGTTGCATTCGTATTCCCAATAGAAGCATTGGAAAATATATTTGTTTAGAATGTTCTGTTTGGTCAAATGATATGTGTACGATTTAAGTGTTCGGAATGTGTAATAAACCGATGTGAAGTTTGACCTGTGTACAAAGTCAGTTTTTATGAGTTTGCGAATGACAGTATAAGCTGCAGTAGCAACATTAGCAGTAGTAGTAGTAGTAGTAGTTGTAGTAGTAGTAGTAGTAGTAGTAGTAGTAGTAGTAGTAGTAGTAGTAGTAGTAGTAGTAGTAATCATAACAATCATAACATCATAAAATAATCCCGGTTTTCTTTCCCTCCAGCCCCAGAATAGTCTACCTGATGTCATCGTATGGATGATAAGCGGAGGCAAGCGTGTCGCCTACATCCGGGTTCCAGCCTACAAAATCCTCTACTCGAGCAAGAGTAAGGACAGTTGTGGCAAATTTTGCGGGAGAACATTCAGTTACTTCCTCAATGTAAGTAGGCTACAGCTGCACTACCCCTTCAGGGTCCTATTTATTTTCTTTCTATTGTTTTACATGCCCAATAATTGTAACTACTCTGTGAAATATGTGTGATATCATGCAATAATATTGGTATATGACTGAAGTCTCAAATATAAGTTTTGGAAGGAAATCGTAAATCGTTGTAATACTAACTGTAATTATGTATTTTATGAGGATTTTTTTTTTGCAACTAAACTTTCACTGCGAAAAGTCAAAATAAAAGTCTTATTCTACTTCTCTTTCTTCATTTTTATTCTCCCTTTTTCCTTTTCTACCTTCCTTCCGTTCTTTTTTTTTTTTGCAAACAGTTTGTACAACAGAAGGACTTCTCCATTCCCGCCATGCTGCGGCTCAAGCTGTGGCTGGGCCTCGAGTGTCACAGTGAAAAGTTCACGAGTGGCCTCAACGACTCCACCGTTGCTGTCTTTGCCGAAACAGTAAGTGACAGTTTAACCCACTGGGTGCCATATGGTCCAGTGAAAACGGAAAAATTCAGTGTTTGGTTTTATCCCAATTGTTCGCATGTGTATCCGAATTCGGATACTATGGACGATTGAGTATCCAAATTCGGATGCTCTTGACTACTGTCGGAAACCGTCGAGAGACACTTGAAATTCAATCTTAATCCATGATTATGGAGACATTTGAAAAATCAAAACCGATTTCATTCTTCTGTTATCATAAGCCAAACAACAAGGTACAAGAGAATTGTGAAGGCTCCAAGTCATTTTGGTTGAAATTGTACAAAGTTAACATGGTTAATGGATCAATTTAACTAGAGAAGAGCGTGGACTACACAAAGTGAATCACCTTAACCATAACCCCACTTGTATTCATAAGCCTTGTATACTAACCATAACACTTACCCTATTTCTTACAGTACGAGAACCAGATGAAGGTGATGGGCAGGTGGTCAGATGGAGCACTCTCCAGGGGCCACTACTCGGATGCGTCGGGAAAGGTATGATACTAGAATACAATTTAATCTTATATTATTCATCTAAAGGGGAGGGGTCATCAAGTCTGGAGGGCGCTTTGCAAAGGTATACTTACTGGCGTTGGGCATTTCGGTCGCGTGCCGCTTTACGTGGACTACAACATGATGACGTAACGGTTCATGTGGTGCGCACGCGTCGTACTTCCACTCTCACGTCGTCTCTTCCCAGTACAAGATTCTCGGACGCCGGAATTGGGCTTTGGCCGTCCGAGAATCTGGTACCGGAACGAGACGGTACTGGTGAGCAGACGTACGTGCCGCATGGCTTCAACGGTGACGTCATTATGTCCCAGTCCACTTACATAGTGGACATGTTTGAATACTTGTTGCATTATCCAAGCATTTAAAATCATGTTGTTGTTTATTTTGTGTGGCCATTTTTCATGTTGCTGATGTTTTGTTATTTTTGTTTTTTTTTTGCCGGAAAAGGCTGTTCCATTCATTGTTTTAATCATGTTTTGTTGTGACATTATAATTTGCTTATCTAGCCCAATCCCTCCAAGGAGAAGATTACACCACCGGAGCAATGGGTGTGGGAGGACGAATGGTTTCCCAGTCTTGATGCAAGGTTTGTACCTTAATTGTATTGTATGTCTTTATAGCATCTTAGATTTGCGTTAAAGGAATGGTTCGGACGATTTCAAAATAAATGTACCAGAATCTACAAAAATTACTCATTGGTAATATATTTTAATCAAAAAAATATCCCATCAGGATGATTTATACTCGATTGTTTTGTGTCTGCGATTTTTGATATTCATTGTCTATTTTCTGTACGCTTGCGATTTTTATCACGTCACGAATATTGCATGCTGGGATAGATCCCACTGGCGGCAGATTCGATCAAGTACTGTTACCTTATTTAGTCCAAAAGTTATTGTGAATGATCCAGTTGGTCTTTTTTCGTCGGGACGAAGGCAATATGTTGAAAAAATATTGTTTCTTTGATTGGTAAATGCTGAAAATCGTCCGAACCCCTCCTTTAAGTTATCAATCATATTAATTAATACATAGTTACGGTTCTCGGTGAATGTCCCCCTTCCAGCTCTCTTAAATTATTGTTTATTCTTAAATTCAAGTCTTCTCGAATCTAAGAGAGTCCAAATGGTTTACTTTTTCCACCAAAACGGGACCTCAATTTAGTGACAATCCATTTAGATTAAGTCTTTAAAATTAAAAGATTAGACTAAAAAAAGACGACCTTAAAGGGATCTAGTAACTTTGTTGAGATGTGCAAAAACTGATGAATGGTTGATGCAATGTATACTGTTGTTATCTCATATGTCCTCAGGGTATTGTGTGAAAATTTCAGGTCAAATGGACAATGTATGGCCAAGTAATGAGCGAAAATGCAAAGTGATATTGGGTGATATTCACCAACTCACTGCATTCACTTTGTACAGGGATGAAAATCTCGCCCGGAGATTTTCTTATCTAAATACTTCAATCATACATATCTTTGTAATGAAAGGGAAATTTGAAAAACCGAAAGCTGTCCCATGATTTTATTGTTAATACGAATACAACAAGGTATAAAGGAACCGCTAGAATTACAATTTTATTTTGAGGATTTGGACAATGTTACTAAGTCCCTTTAATGGCAGGTTTATCATAAATGGGGGCTTGTAATTGACACAGTCATAATGTGTTAGTTTTGTCTATAATTATTGTGTCTCCATGTGCAATTATCTTGTTCTAATATGAAGGTCGTGGATCCCATCCCCAATCTTGCACGTGTGTCTTTCAGCAATACACTTTATTCCCGTCTGTTGATTTTGATTCAATGTGTAGTAAAAGGGGTAAAGAAATGAACCTAAGCAAAGTAAGCATACTGTCGAATGGTCGATGGGTTGTTAGAGCACAAGTATATTATTCCATTCGGAAAGCCACATGTTCGATTTCCAAGTGAAACCCAATCTCCTTACGTATTATCCTTTATTTTTTCCACAACGTGTGTCGGGCACAGTCTGTTGTATGACAACGATGCTGGTCTCAAGCATTTCCTGGAGGACTGCTTCGAACAGGAAGTGCGCTACATCCCTGGTGGAGATTGGATGCCTGCCAGCACTCCATACACCAACGTGGTAAGTCTGTTAGCTAGTTAAATTTTACAAATATCAACTCATTTTGTTTAATTTGTACAATGTTACGTATTTAAATGATAGTTGGAAATAAAAATAGACTAAACTGAATTGTTTAATACGTACTTCATACTTCGTGACTTTAATGTCGCATTTGGTCCACAGTTCATTGCACATTCTCGGATGTTGCACTAAAAGTAATGCATATTGTATCGCCATGTTAAATATACCATACACGCGTATAACGCAATATTGCATTATATCTCATTGTGTGTATTATTTTGTTAAATCGAAGAGTGTACAAGCATCAACAATTGGGATGTTGTTCTTTATGTAGATGATACTCGATGTTTCTAATTAAAATAACGGTTTGATACTAATAAGTCGAACATTTCTATACTTGCATTATAAAAATATATATATTTCCGGCGTATTGTTTCCCCACCGGGCTACATAGGTCGACAATTTCCACTTCTACGCGTATAATGTAATATTATGTATGTTCTCTTCGACAGAAAGGAGACCCTGTACTACCCCGGCCTCACATCAAGTGTCCTCCGGGCTGGAAGTGGGAGGACGTGTGGCAGGTTGATATCAACAGGGCTTGCGATGAGGAGGGTAAGAGAACATTGGTTTCTCTGTGTCGTAGTTTTGTTTTTGTTTTGTTTTATTATTTTATTTTAGGGATCTAGTAGCATTGTCCTAATCCACAAGACGTAGAACTCTATCAAAGCATGGAACAGGTTTTGTGTTATCTAATTTCCATCTCGTTAAAAAGATGTGTACGATAGAAGTGCTCGGATTTGTAATTATCCATTGGAAAGTAATAACTGTATACAAAGTCACTGTAACAACTTAGCGAATTCTACTTCGCATTTTTTCTCATTACTCGGTCGTGTAACATCCATTTAACGTGGAATTTTCACACATTACTTAGTGGGCATAACACATTACAATAGTACCCATTTTATCAATCATTCATATCTTTTTTAACCAAAAATCTGCCAGTGGAGTACAGGGCAATTCCAAGCAAACATTGACATAAGCACCCATTTTTCAAATTTGTCGAATCATAACATATTTGGTATCAAATTAAAGCTTAAAGATCAAACTATTCAGAAATGCATTTTGTTCAAAAAAAATGTTGCCGTAAACTATTATTTCATAGGAATTAATTAGCATAAATTAATTTTCAATTATTTTCACAAAATATACTTGTAAATATTAAGCTTAAAAGAGCTGCAAAAATAGGTTTTCATAAAATTTTCTTTCAGTGTTGGTAAGAACATTACTTCAATTTATCAGATAAATATCTATTTCGGCATTTTCGCTCTTTGTTCTGCTTCAGTGACTGTTTCATTTATAGTCATCTATATGTCACGCTGTTACCCTAAAAACAGGTATTTTTAATATTTCTGGAAAAATATGAATGGGAATGAAATTATTTTTTGTTTCTTCTTCATTCACCCATAGAGCTATATTATGGATGCTAAATAGCAGCATTATCTTTTACCACTAATAAATCTAAGCAATATCAATTTGGTCACGCTGTTACTTTTTGGGTAACAGCGTGACGCAACCTACTTTTTTTTTGCAATATCTCAAGAATCGTTGGATGGATTCTGTTCAAACTTTGTACAAGACATGTATTCAGAGGTATGGATTATCTGATACATTTTGGGGCCATGAGGTCAAAGGTCACAGCTAATTAATATGCAAAAAATATATTATTCTCAAGATATTTCAAGAATCCTTGAAGGATGACATGATAATTAATACTGGTATGCGTTCAGTGAAGTAGATGACCTGATTATAGAATTTGGTCATGAGGTCAAAGGTCAACAGGTCAAATTATTGTAGTTTATTTTTTATCTCACACAAAAATGCCAGAATTAATGTTAGAAAGAGTACTGTAGATAAAAGAAAATTTTGGAGCACAGGTCAAAGGTCACTCGGATAATTACCAATTCAAACACAAAAACTTACTGACATTTAAATCATGTTACATGTAACAAATCACTTGTAGATATGCACTGTGCCGACATAAAATTAAACATTTGTATGCTAATTTGAGAAATAAGGTCAAAGGTCAGATGTCAAAGGTCTAATATTTCATTGTTGCAATTAAGTTTGTATTTTGGGTTTGATATTTGATGGTTCCTCAAACTAAATTCTGAAAAAGATAAGAATTTCAGTTTTGTCCAAAAACATTTTTGATCAATAGAGGGCGCTAGGCTGCAAATTTGTGTCATGCGAACCATCATTTCAGAGCATCTGGGTTATATTACCCATTCATCTAGTTCTGTATAGATTATGGATGACTACATCAACATTATATAATCTTATTCATCTCAGCAATATCTCCCATATATATAACATGTACAATTCAGAGGTCACGCTGTTACCGTCACGCTGTTACCGTGCACAGATACGTTTATGAATCATATTTACTATGAACATTGGATTTTTTCTACATTTTTATTTGGATGTTCTAGCTTGATGTCTAGTACAAAGAATCAATGTGACAAAATTGCAAAATGTTCCTGTAGTTCACAGAGTTTGCTTAGTTTCTTACCATGTAAGAAACCCATGTCTTTTTGCCGTCACGCTGTTACCGCAGATATTGATATTCATAATTCATAATTTAGTGGGAATTTTGATTTTCTTTTCTATTGTAAATAATTGGTAGGATAGTGGAAACAGATGCATATCAAAATTTGGTTCTGGACATTTTTTATTTTGTGAGTTATTTAGACTTTCATCGTGAGAAACACCCTCCTACCGTCACGCTGTTACCTTGGAATTGCCCTACACTCCCAGTGCCACATTAATTAGAAGGCCATGGCTACATTACTTTTGGGGGATTTGAAAAGAATGTATTACAAGGCAAATACCCCACGCCTGCTGATTAGGGGGCGCACAGACAATAGAGCCAGTTATGTATACAATGTCACCGCACAATACATTGGGCATGGTCAAGTACTCTATTGCGCATGCATGCACAGCAATGGCATCCACGCAGTAGCTGCATTGCAAGTGATTGGCACGTTAGTATACAAATGATGCACATGCATGAGTGGATCGATAAGAATTGGATGCACGAGTTTAACTTTGGAATGGTTTAAACCCACGAGCGCAGCGAGTGGATTTTAGACCATTTTCAAAGTTAAAAGAGTGCATCCAATTCTTACCGATCCAGGAAATATGCCTGTGCAGCATTTGTTTTATAAAATGGGCGGGAAAAAATGGGAAAATCAAACTTGTCCCCAGTCATGCGTCCGGTAACACATTTTACCGGACGCATGGCTGAGATTTACCGGACGCATGGTTGAGATTTACCGGACGCATGGCTGAAAATTTACCGGACGCATGGCTAAATTTACCGGACGGCTGGCTAGGCCCAGGCCATGCCCACACGCATAATTGTATTTTGTTCATTTGTTTTATTATAATAATATATGCCATATACGTATAGTCACATTTTTTTTTTTTTTTTTATAATTTTACTTTTGCAAGTGCAATGTCAAGGCAATGACAATGCCCAATATCATTATCAATTCCATGGAATGGATGGTTAGTGTAGTGCAGTGGCAGCATTCACAATGTACGTTGTCAGTGGCGGATCTACGGGGGGGGGGGTTAGGGGGTTTAACCCCCCCCCCCCCCCCCCCCTTGGGCTGCCACGTGAAAATGTGGTGTGCATAGAAAAACGCCATCATGTGTCCAGACCCACACAGTATCCGCATCGTCATTGGGTCAAACCCCCCCCCCCCCTTAGCAAAAAGCTAGATCCAACCCCCCCCCCCCCCCCCTAGCAAAAAGCTAGATCCGCCCCTGGTTGTAGTGCAACTTAGAAAACAATGAACAGAAAGACGAAGACAATTTTGAAGAACGATGAACCAGAGGCACAACGCCGATCAGGAATGAAGAACTATCAATGCTCACAATAAAAATGATACAATTAAACAGCCCCATAATATTATAAACAGGAATGAAGATCACAATGCGTCTGTATAATATAGGTTTTCCCGGTCAAATTCGTAAAAACAGCAGTCAAACTGACGATTCGATCATTCAATTTAACTTTTAAAGCACGCGATTAGAAATTCCGGCCAAAATCAAATTTAAAAGGAGCATCCAATTTAAAGCGGAAAATGTTGTCGTGGGCATTCGGGCATTCAAATTCGTCAATGGGCAAGCTTTTGTAAAAAGTGTGCATTTTAATTCGTCATGGGCGTACACTTACTATGTAAATGAGAAAAAAAAACATATAGAGGGCAGGATGTTTGAATTGAATTAAATTAATAAAACAAAACAAAGAACAATCAACATGATGAATAATGATGAAATTGATAGAAAAATTAAATGAAGATTAGATATACATGTATATGCATTTATTTAAATACAAACTTTTGAAATTAATGAGATTATATTCATTATAAAAATCACTGTGATTCTCGTGCACAATGTGTACTTATCATGCTTTTGGGGAATATATGTCTTTGAATTAGCACAGTAGGATGTGAAACATCACAATGGATAAATACTAATTGAGAACAAATGCAAAAATGATATAAAAAAGGAATATTTATATACCAAACCAATTAGAATGCTTAATGTGCGAAATTGGGTGCCTAAAAACGAATTTGAATGTTGATTGAGGTACAGATTTTTTGCTTTTCATAACCAGCGCGAAATTGAATGACGATTGTGCAGTGATAATTTGAACGATAAAAAAACTAATTTGGATGAACAGGAGCACAAAATCAAATGCCTATTAACGAATATGAATGCTCTTAAAGTGAAAATGATTATAGCGAACAGCACTTGAAGCAAAATCGCTCTAATTTGAATGATTGAATCGTTAGTTTGGACGCTATGTTGACGAATTTGACCGGAAAAACCTATAATTTGCGTTTGATTCTTGTTTTGAAAAGACCGAAGAGTCGCGCCGATCGCCATCTTGAGGTAAACACGATCACTGGGATATCGGTGGTGTCGATCCGTTTATCGCGTGGATATTGTGTATATCGTGTTGATATCGATAATATCGCGTGTAGCCAGTAAAAAGAAATTACATGGCGATACACGGTAATTGACCAATCAGAATGCAGGGATTATTTTACCCATTTTATAAGAGTTAATAGCACATGTCAACAAAGTGACTAGATGCACTAACATGTGTATTTCTTTTTTCCTTTGATGTGTTCCGTCAGGCAACGAGTACTGCGTTGAATCCACCTCGGCCGCATGGACCCCAGCGAAGAAGACATACCACATGTGTCGGCGGAAACGCTGGGTGCGACCAAGGATTCTTGTCACGGATGTCGCAGTCCAAGAAGTAATCTAACCCTTTTATTTAAAAAGATTCATGAATTTTGACAAATTCAACCCAAATCACATCCAACTTTCACACTTTTCTTGTACCTTGTTGTTTGGCTTATGGAAATGAGTTTTGATGTTGAATGTCTCCTTAGCTATTGAGATATTTAAGATTAAATTGTAAAAGCGTTCCGGGAGGCCTTTTCACTAGGTAAACAGCGTCCTCTCTCTATCAAACTTTTACACATTATTCAGAATGATATAACGATTATATTGGCATATTATATAAGTCTCAAATATCACTCCAAAAAAATATAATGAAATGGATGGACCACTTTCAGGCAGGGGCGTCGATCACGGGGGGGGGGGGGGGGGGATGGGGGATATATCCCCCCAATATTTGAGGTGGGGGGATGGCCTGTATTATCATCCCCCCCCCCCAATATTTGGGAGGGTAAAAAAAAAAAAAAAAAAAAAAAAAAGTATACTGGCGCATGTAATTGTGGATGAGGCTACCATAAGCAAAACAAGAAGTGCGATCCGCCCTTTGGTTTTCTGCAAACTTGATTTCATTAATTGTGTTTATCTATTACATGGTAACTCAGAAACAAGTTTATAAAACGTGAAATTGATGACTTAGGTATGCTCCAGATCTACGGGGGGGGGGTGGGGGGGGGGTTTAGGGGGTTTAAACCCCCCCCCCCCCTCCCCCTTGGGCTGCCAAGTGAAAATGTGATGTGCATAGACAAACGCCATCATGGGTTTACCCCCCCCCCCCCCCCCTTGGGCTGCCAAGTGAAAATGTGATGTGCATAGAAAAACGCCATCATTGTGTCCAGACCCACACAGTATCAGTATCGTCATTGGGTCAAACCCCCCCCCCCCCCCCTTAGCAAAATAGCCCCAAAAAAAATCGCCTCGCCGCTATGCGGCTCGTGGACGATGCTCCACATCGTCATTGGGTCAACCCCCCCCCCCCCTTAGCAAAATAGCCAAAAAAATCGCCTCGCCGCTACTCGGCTCGTGGACGATGCTCCGCATCGTCATTGGGTCAAACCCCCTGATCATCCCCCCCCAACTATGAGAAGAAATCGACGCCCTTGACCACTTTGATTGGATCATCATCCTTCGGATTTGTATACTTTTACTATAATCTTAGATCACGGTTAATATCGGTCTGCCTCTTCATTGATTAAACTTGTTTATGGCATTAAAGGACAACGAAACCCGGGCGAACTGCTCTTGTCACTTTAAGAGACTGAATATTATAATGTAAACATGTAATATCATAACTGATATACGATACCGCAAATTTAGTATTAGTAACTGGTTATATAAGACAGTAATATTATCATCTTGTTAGTATACATAGTACTAGTATAACGTCTTTATCTCATTACCAAATTTAACTAATGCCAGGTGAAGCCCGCGATACAAGACGAAGGGTGGGAGTACGCCCCTCTCTTCCAGCTGCGGTTCCACACTAGTGAGCGAAAGATGGACATGGTGCGCAGGCGCAGATGGCACCGGAAGATGGTGGCCTCTTCAGAGAGTCGTAGAGCGTCCATTTTTCAGCTAAAGAAAGTGGTAAGTAAACATTTCTCTTGTACCTTTTTGGGTTGCGTAATATGGTAACACAAGAATGAAACTGTCTATTGTAATGTCTCCCGAAATTTGGAGATATCATTTCATGTACCAGAAGCGCTATTCGATTCAAATAGACCATACAACTGGACACTGATCTCTCTAGGTATAACAATGATATCAATAATTGAAAAAAGGCTTATTTAGTTAATAATGATCACTCTCAATTAGACATTAATGCAGTAGAAAGGATATTTTGCATTATAACTAGATATATCGATTTCATAAAATATTGCTTGACATACACATCGATAGGTCATGAATGGATTATTCATGACATAGTTGTTTATTGTATAATTACAAAGTTTTGTTAAAATTGCAAATAATCTTTATTTTTCATTTCCACGTGCATAGTTAACCGATGAAAAGAGCGAGCACCACATTCCCGTTCCAAGAATCTTCCTCATTCCGAAAGGTAACTATTTTGATAACACAATTTTAAAATAAATATTGTTTTGTTTGATTGTTTTCATCATTAACATTAAAACATAGTGGAATAAACTATTTTGATAACACAATTTTAAAATAAATATTGTTTTGTTTAATTGTTTTCATCATTAACATTAAAACATAGTGGAACAAACTGTACGGTCTTAACTTGAAGGGCACTGAACGGATTATTGTAGATCATTACCCACTTGTGTGTAGCCCGCGGAATAAAAAAAAAGAAATTAACTTTTTTTTCCAAATTCGTTGTTTTAATCATAGAAGATTCATGAAATATCTACATCATTATATCAAGATTACATTTGATTAATGAAGAAAAGGCATTACTGAAAGCACCGTGCAAAGAAAAAAGAAAGCCTACGACATGAATTTACTTCCAGAACACTTATAGTTGTTTAAATATCACCTGCTGTTTTGTTATATTTCAGAGACGAACAAGTACCAGCTGCGTGCATATATGTTCCAAGCCAGGGATCTTATAGCCTCGGATTCGGACAGTTTTTCAGGTAACCCATATTAGTAGTATAGTGTTGTACCACACGGAGCCGTCAAGATCACGCCGATCCTCACGGCCTTGAATACAAGCAAAGGTGCATGCTAACGTGTTAAATACATCCACTGCCTATATACATACACCAGGTGTGCAAGTTTCGTGATAACCGGAATGGAAGAACTCAATGTCAAGGTATAATAATAATAATAATAATAATGATAATAATGATGATGATAATAAATATGTAATATTCCTTGCCATCTTATCATCTCTATTCCATGAAGTCGACATGACGAGATCCGGGATCTTGTCAATTGATCATCTCTTTTCTATGATGTTGACATGATGAGACCCAGGATCTCTACATTTCATCTTCTAGCAGAAAGGATGTCGATTTGCCAATATGAATATTTCAACATCTGGGTGGCACTTTCAAAGCTTCCATAATTTACAAATGGCAAAATTTGTCTACGCGTTTTCAACGACTTAGTCTTGTTCCACAGACCCGTATGCATTCGTCAGCTTCCTGACCCGCAGCCAACGAACACAATACATCAAGCACACGCTGTCGCCGACGTGGGACCAGACACTTATCTTTGAGGAGATCGTGGTGCACGGCGACCCCAGGTTCATAGCCAAGTACCCACCGGATGTCGTCATCGAGGCCTATGATCACGACCAATACGTAAGTATCAGATGCATAAACAAGTTTAACATTTCAAAGCATTACTTGATAAACACTGATTGAATCAAAGATTTAAACTCTACTGATCCGCAAGACATGCGCATCCAAATACTACAGTTGCGCTCAACAAATTGAGAGAAGACAGGAAAAAAAAAATACAACTAAAACTTTTCTTTTCCATTCCTGCGGGTGATGTGATGCAGGTTAATGTATCACGTGATACATATTATCGTAAGCTTGGAATCTTAATGTCGATATACACACGCTCAATCCAAATATGCAATGAATGGCAATGAACTACCCTACATCTATAGCATTGGCGTAATGAGCGATTTTGTTTTAGGGGGTGGGGGCGCTTACGAGGGAGGGAATGAGATAATATGATTACTATACACAAAATACACGACACACCATGCCCCAACAGACATCGGGTATAGACACACACTTACATACTACATTACATTTTATTGAATTGATTTGTTTTCAGAGTAACGACGAGTTTCTCGGGAGGACAATTGTGAAGCCGATGGTGAAGTTGGACCCTTCAGATCGCAGCGTCTCGCGGTTGGCATGGCACTCACTACAGAAGGGCGATCAGCCGGCTGGCGAACTGCTCGCTTCCTTCGAGCTCTACCTCATCGTAAGTGAAAATTAATATGTGTTCGTTTTAGCTCGTCGTTCAAGAGGGATTCAGTAGAGAGCTTATCATAAGAATACCATGACCGTGGAGGGCAAAACTTATATTATAAACTATTTATTGTTGTTTAAATCACGATAAAAGCCAATACGTGCGACTTTATTTTAATTAATTATGTGGATATATCAGTTATTTACAAACTTATTATTATAATACGAAAATTCATGTATTTTGTGGTTTCTACACTTATTATACCTAACATTCTTATTGTTTTAATTATTTCTAACGAAATAAATTATCATGTACCGTTTCTCGTTTAGACATCCTAACTTTCACCAATGAAACTTCTCATTCACCCATTGTGAAACTCCTACCTGTGTTGTATATTCACCAATGTTATTTCTGTCTTTGTATACATATCATTAAAGGGGTAGTAAGGCTGAGCTTTAGAAAGGGGTAGTAAGGCTGAGCTTTAGTAACCAAAACCCGCAAAATACCATTACAAACTAATAGTTATAACTTCACCATAATCGAAAGGTATATAAAATTATAAACTACTTAGTCAAAAATCTGTTATCATTTTTCATACAAAATAATTATGCATGTGATGTTTTTTGTTGAAATAATGATTGAATAGAGAGATCATCAACAACTATTTAAAAACCTCTTTTAACAATTTTTGAAAAAGTGTAAGCATTTTTTATTTTTTTAAATAAAATCATCGAATAAATCTGGGGCCCAGATTGATTCCGATCGGATATATTTATTGAAATTTCAGCCGTTTCTGAACCGATTTTGATCATAATTATAAAGTTTATTCTGCCATAAGAATTGTATGCTCTTTCAAATTTTACACTCAGTGTTTCATTATCTCACAACAAATTATTTTGTGCAGCGCCCTCTATACCAAAACTGAACTATACTATACCCCTTTAATGTATAGGGGCGTCATATAATGTTTATCATCCATTCTCTTCGAGCTCGCTTTTTTCGTCTCTGTGCATTTCATGTACATGTAAACGTCTGGCACACATTTAAAAGCTAAATAACAGTTTTGGGAAACGCCACATTCCAGTATAATACGATTTTACCTCCGACGATGTAAAGGAATACTATCATAACGTATCCATGTCAAGATTTTGCTAAATTCACTCCAAATCGACTTATTTAGCTATTACATCTTCGTAAGGAAATTCATCCGCATACAGAAACAAGGTGCATTAATAGCCGCTAGCACTGGTCAAGTGTGTAGCAACAAATTCCTACTAGGTCCAATGCGAACGTACAAAGATGTTCGTGCACTCTCAGCGGTGGGCATGACATTTACATGTGATATTTCTGTATTTCACAATGATAGTGCAGTTTTGGTTCTTTGTTTCGGTATTGCACGAATTTAAAGGGACAGTACAGTTTTGGTTAAAAAGGGCGCATTACTAAAATATATCCTTGAGAGGTAATGAACAACTAAGTGTGATATTTTTAAAAGCACATGATTTTAAAGACAAAAATAAACTTTGTTGGTTAAAAACTTGTTTAAGAAACAGCTGAACCATCCAAAAATGAATCCATTAGTTAGTTGTGGGCCCTTTATTAATTTGACAATTTTAAATAATACCCATAATGCCTACATGTTTACATGTTTTTGGAAATATATCTCTATATTGAATCATATAGACTAGAATAGATTTTGGCTCATATTTTTCTGATACTATTTGAACAATGTGAATCACTTATTAGATCCAGCAAGTTTCCTATTATTCCCAATACAGTTATGTAGATTTAAAAATAAATATCACCACTTCGTTCTTGCAATAGTTTTCTTCTTATCTAATTAATATCTACGCTCTTTGTCAATATTTTTCATTTAATTTCTATTCTTTAAAAAACGGTTCATTCGATTAATTCATAACATCTCTCTCTCTCTCTCTCTATCGCTGTGTCCTCTCTGTTTTCCATTTTCCAGGCATTCTGCAAACAAACCCATGAATACGCCTTTCCGTTAACTTTCATTTTTTAAGTTCTTTTTCTTTCCTGATGCGTGTGTTCATTTGATGTTTCTTTTCCCTTCCACTTCCTTCTTTCTTCTGCACATTTGTTTCTCTCTACACCCGCTGCACAGCAATTCATTCCCCAAGTTTTCTCCATGCTCACTTTGCAGAAGAAACACTCTGACCTGCCCTACATGCCGCCCATACGGGAAAACCGCTTTGTGGTCCCCAGCGGGATCAGGCCGGTCATGCAGCGAACAGCAGTAGAGGTAGGTTTGGTGAGGTCAGTGGCGTAGCAACGGCGAGGGGGGGGGGGGGGGGGGGGGGGGGGGGGGGGGTGGCAAACAATCAAAAGAAGATATTTAAAAAAAAGTACAAACTAACATATGTGTGCTCCCCCATAATGTTTGTTCCCCCTTAAAGGGACTTGGTAACATTGTCCAAATCCTCAAAATAAAATTGTAATTCTAGCGGTTCCTTTATACCTTGTTGTATTCGTATTAACAATAAAATCATGGGACAGCTTTCGGTTTTCAAATTTCCCTTTCATTACAAAGATATGTATGATTGAAGTATTTAGATAAGAAAATCTCCGGGCGAGATTTTCATCCCTGTACAAAGTGAATGCAGTGAGTTGGTGAATATCACCCAATATCACTTTGCATTTTCGCTCATTACTTGGCCATACATTGTCCATTTGACCTGAAATTTTCACACAATACCCTGAGGACATATGAGATAACAACAGTATACATTGCATCAACCATTCATCAGTTTTTGCACATCTCAACAAAGTTACTAGATCCCTTTAACCCCACCCCCCCCCCCCCCCCCCCCGGCCCCCTATCAGTCCAACCACGCAACGCCACCTGGTAAGGTTACAGTTAGTATGCGCGTTGGTGGGGTATGCTTTATCCTCAAATGTTCAAATGTTCTGCAGGGGAGTTCACGGGCATACAACATACATGTTATACAAATTATGATTAAAATGGTGTTGGTGTTTTTTTATTAAAATTATCCTGATGTATGTGGTCGTATAACTGTTGATTACTTTTTTTTGAAATCCTGTATATGAGCATGATTTGTTTCAATAATTACATAAAATATGTTAATGTTTAGTCATGCGAATTATGTATCAACTCGTTTAAAACTAGATTCTGTGCTGGGGAGTGCGTAACATGAGCGGTACATGGGGTGCAGGTGTCCTCTCCGAGCATTGAATTTGAAATTGGCGGGGAGGTGAAAGAATCGGTGATGATATCCAACGTTCAGAAGAACCCAAATTTCACCAGCCCGGTCATACTCCTAGCGGTGGTAAGCAGTGATATTTTCAATATTATGGTGTAATATAATGCGCATATTAAAAGGAAGCTGTAAGAAAGTGTATTCAAATAATTATATTGAGCATTGTTATAATGGTTACTATTATTAGTTTTATTATCTTCAATTTAATTATTATCATTATTAATAGTTATTTTCTATTATTACCAGCAGTATTGATATAATTTTAATTATCATATATAAAATCCTTATATATTATTAATAATAATGATGCATAATGTAGTTTATGAACATAATGATTTGCTTATTCGAAGTATTATTGGGGGGAAGTGGGGATTAACAAGATTCAAACTTGAAATATAATTCATGCCATTGGGAAGACTTGTTGAAACATGTTTTGTTTTGTTTTTTGTCTTTCAAAGGATCTTCCTCGCGAAGAGCTGTACACCCCGCCGATCAGCATCAAGATCGTGATCATCGTGCCTTCGGTCGGAAGCCCATAGTCGGGTTACGACAATCAGCAACCTCGTCAAGTACCGTCGACTAGACTCCATCAGACTGTCTATGGAAGATAGCGACGCGGAAGCTGGAGTAGGTTAGTTGTCCCGTAGATGTTGAACCCATGCAACGGCCGTGTCACTTTGCTGCGTTTGTTGGTTGATATCGTTAATAGGAGATGATCTAAATATTGATTTGGTTTCTTACCCCTGTGTGGCCACAAGTCTTATAACGTGTTCTTATTATTTGATATAATATTGTGAATATGCAACATCACCGGGAGTCGGATACCTACAATTCAACTTACATAATGTACAATTGTACAAACATGTTTATAGATGAACGTATCCCTGAAACATTGTGGGGAAAAACAACGTTCGTCGGTTGAGAGTGAAAGGGCGCACTATATGCCCGGCGCAGACAGAGCCGACTTGACCCGATCCGACTGGTTTTCAGCCTCATTAAATCAGTATGCGCTGCCTCAGGACTCCGATTTTTTCAGTCAAGTGCCAGTCGGAGGTCATTCAAGGCCGATTCAACATGTTGGATCGGCTGCGACTGAGCGAAACTGACTCTAGCCTGACTGAAGACCAGTCGGATCGGGTCGAGTCGGCTCTGTCTGCGCCGGGCTTACGTCACGTTTCTTACTTCGGATATGAATCGTCAATCGTGCTTAAAGTTTCGGACGCTTGTGGAAATCCATTTTAGTACTCTTTTACTCTTTTATTTTGTATATATATCCCCAAAATTGGAATCAGTAATTGTTTTGCAAATCTGGCTTAAACATTAAGAAGTCTCCGACTTGGTATGCAGGACTAAATTTAGCCAAAATCGACTTCACGCCATTGTCACTCTCGCTCCAGTAAGTTCCAGTAAAACATGTTGAAACATACAAATTAATCATGTTTGTTATATCACAGGGGAGGCAGATGCCCCAGTAATAACTGTCACTGATCCGGAGAGGAAAGACTACCAGGTGATAGATATCCCTGATGGCGACCAGGATACGGGGGCGTTGTCGGCGACGACGACTACATCGAAAAAAAAGATGAAAGATAACAAGAGGCTTTCTATAAGAGACGAGAGGGAACTGAAGAGCAGAAAGAAGGTTTGTTGTGGGAAGATGTGTAAAGTACAATATAGGATAATGGCTATATTCAGTATAATTGTACAACCCTGTTCGTGTGTCTTACATTGCAATTAATTATTTAAACTAAATTATTACATGTATTAAGTGTAAAACTATGGTTCCTCCCTTACCATTGTAATTAGTTTAAAACTAGATGACTAAGGAATGTATGCTCACATAAAACCAACAATGATTATAATTGAGATAAACTTGTACTGCTGTTTCACGAATGAAGAATGTTATAATGTGTTGATGTACATATTTTATCTTTATAGATCAGCATCGGTGGATTACGAAAACTACAGGTGAGACAATCCAGTCCTAAACGTTTGATAAAGTAAATATAACATGTTAATATGGTAATCACAATGCATCAGACAAATACAAAATTAAGTGACAAAAATGTAATGTGTTTGTCATAATGATTTCATTTACCCGCGTACGCGGATTATTGGCCAGATTCAATTCAGCAATGAAGAATATCAGATAGCATAGGCGTACCCAGGAGGTGGAGGGGAGGGGGGGGGGGTTCTATCCGCCCCCCCCCCCCCCCCTTTGATGAAAAGACTGTTTTGGGGTGTTCAACCCCCCTCCCCCCCCCCCCCCCCCTTTCTAAATGATAACCGGTCTCGACCATCCGAGGACACAACTAAACACGAGATCTCGGTCTTGGTCTCGAAAAATGTTTGACGGACATTTCGGGAATTTCGAAGTTGGAATGAATAGTCATGTGTTTCACACCCTATATACATTTCAGGCTAAGAAATGGTTCATGATAACGGCGTTGAGGGGAACATACTTTTAACCTTTCACTCACACAATAAGATTTCATAGTTATCAAATCAATGTACATTACAATTAATTTCACCACACAGTGTCATATGATTGTAAAGTGTGTGCATATCTTAAATGTATGTTTAACAACACCTTTATCCCATTTATATTTTCTGCAGTGGTGGAAACGGACAAAGTCTGTGGACCCGGTAAGATTGAATTCTCGGAGGTTTCACACTTCTCATCCCTTAAAGGGATAGTTGAGTTCTGGTAAAGAGAGTACAGTTTTGGTCAAACTGAATTTTAGTAACCAAAACCTGCACCATTACATTACAAACTAGTGACTCCACCATGCTCGAAAGGAATACAAAAATACAAATGACTCTTCAAAAAGAGCCGTTAAAACTCAAGAGGGCGCTCTCTAAGCACTCATCGGTTTCAACCATTTTAAATGATATATTGTGCATGGGATGTTTTGAATAGTGATTAGATAGAGAGATAATCAACAACTATTTAAAAACCTCTTTTTTAAATTTTTGAAAAGAGGAAGCATTTAACAAAAAAATTAACGGCTGGTTCAAAATGATCGAATAATTGTGGGGCCCCACATTTATTACAAATGGCTATGTGTATGGATATTTCAGCCATTTCTGAACCGATTTTGATCAAATGAAGTTATTCTGTCATTATATTTGTATGCTCTTTCGAATTTGACACTCAGTTTTTCATTATCTCACAAAAAAAATATTTTGTGTAGCGCCCTCTATACCAAAACTCAACTATCCCTTTAAGTCCCTTTCACATTATTCAAGGTTCAAACATGGATCAACAAGGACTGTTCGACGCCCAGTTTTCAGTCACACATTCAAAGATCCAACACGGACCATCCCTATATTCCGTGTTTTTTCCTACTTCACCGTGTACACGCCGGACAGAGCTCCAGGACGCCTTTGACGAAATCTCGTCCCGGAGGAAACTGGTCTCAACACGGAGACTTCCGGAGGTGTTCGGTGGCTACACGAAAGTACACGATACCTATCAGGAGTGATACATTTTATCCGTGTAATTTAGGGCGAACATTGCGCGTGTTTAATCATGTTTCCCCCGGATCGTCCTCGCAATGCCGGTGTGCTAACGATCACGTCGTAGGCCTATACGATGAATACACGTTGAAACTGGAAATAACACGAATTAACACGAGGATCCCGGAGCGTCGGTCCGACTGAGCTGATCCGTGTTGAATCCTTGAAAACGTGAAACCCCCGTTTGCCTAAATCAACAAAGCAGAGACGTTGCTTCGTCGGACTACTTGAGGAAAGGGGGGGCACGAATTATTTCGGTGCACATTTTGTGTATTTCTTTTTAAGTAACTCTCCATTCTCTTCGCTATAACATGTTAAGCAATCATAATCGTTTGCCATTTCCAGTAATACGGTGTGACAACTACAACAAATGCTCAAAATTATTGTGTTTGAATTTGCTGGGTAAAGTTTTAAAGGGAATTTGGATATCAATTCGTTGTACTGGGCATGCTGAAAGGGTCTAATGCTCGGTAGGTCTAATGTCGATTTTTTTTTAAAAGCCCTCAACATGTTGTCAATAAGTTTTGGGTCCGTATACGTTGAGTTAAATCATTCCTATAGGTTTGTATATTTGCTGAAGGATATTCTCAAATCGTCTTTGTGGTTTCGTGGCTAACTTCCACATTTCTAAGGAATGTTCGTTCATCCGAAAGCAAAATACCAAAAATGCGTCCTATTTATAATCGCTGAATTTGTTTGAACGAAATCAGGAGAAGGTGATTGAGGAGGAGATCGACTGGTGGTCGAAGTACTACGCCTCCAAGGACGAGCTGGATAAGTGCATCTCATACCTAGAGCGAGGTTATGACACTATTGAGGTAAGTTATGGAATGATAATAATGGTGTTAAGAAATATATAGGATGTTCTATATACTTATAATTAGTAACAATAATGATAATGGTACTGCTACTACAACGTATTATAATAATTAAAATACTACTGAAAATTATAAAAAAATAACAACGATTGAAATAAATAAATATTAATACTAATAACATGAATAATATGTTGGTTTTATATACTTAAAGGGGTATTCCGGGCCTGATAAAACCATTTGTTATTTTAATAAGCAGAATAAGAGGCATAATTGGTGAAAATTTGATCAAAATCGGACAAGAAACACGGGAGTTATACCTATTTGAACATCATGTAGTAATGAGCGATCGTTTCAAAATTGCCGCCATATGCAACATCATTGACGAGCAACCCGCCATGGCTTTAGTACATGAAAATTACACTTATTTCTCATTTCGTTGCTAAAATTAATTTTTCTCTGCTTGTTTTCACGAATTCATAGAAGATTATCGATGGCCAACCTCTTTGGAATTTGTAAGCTCATAAATTTGCTTTGTTATTAAGAAAATTTTAATTTTGTAAAATTTCCATGTAGAAGTCAAAATGGCTGCAGCTCGCAAGTGACGTCACGATCGATAGCAATTTCGAACGATACTAAAAATCGGAGCAAAGTTCATCCTGTCATAACTTTTGTATTGCTCTACCGTTTTGGCTCAGATTTTCGATCATGATTCTTCATATTCACTTCATTTTATAGCAAACATCACATTTCTGGGGTGGAATTCCCCTTTAAGGGCGTAACAAATTACCAATGCAAATGCCTATGCTGGTCGATTTTGGTACAGTTATAACCCATAATCATCTAATGCACCATCTCAAGTCACCGAGGAGCGTACTAAGCATGACATTATTCTTACATGGTTATTCATGAGTATGGTAGTGTCGTCGATGTAATAATCATCAGAATGCCGACAATTTGCCAACATTTTCATTCAGATTATGGACACACCTCTCGAGCGACACCATACATACGACAAATTCTCGGACTTCTGCGATACTTTCGAGCTGGCCAGGGGGAAGGTGAAGAGCGATGGGGAGCCGACCAGAGTTGGACAGTTCAAGGTACGCACACTCGGAAGAAAAGCTTAACCCATCAAGGACGAGAGCTATTTTAAGGCAAAATTGATCATTATTTTCCTCTACAAATTGGCAACTTCTAAATTTGTTCGACCTTTTAATGACATAAAAATGGGTGGAAAATATTTAGTAATTACAATTTAAGACAAATATGAAGTGACTTTGTCGCAAAGTTGCCAATTTGAACGCCGAAATCTGTTTCTAAAATATCACAATGTGTTGCCAATTTAAGGATTTTCCTAAATCTACGCAATAATAAAAATCATTTAAATATAACTAAAGCAGGTAGAGTAACAAAATAGGGCTCTTAAAATTGAGAAAACAGAGATATCTCCTTGTATCTTCATATATATATGTTTATATTCTTGCTGAAGTGTAGGACTACCAACCCACAAATATGTGGGACACCGTCCTTGATGGAAAAGACGCAATGTTGCACATGCTGCGCGATTCTTTCGTTAATACACGCATTAATGGTGATAAATACTAGTGATAACAACTATTGTAGTCATGTTGATAACACCATCAGAAACATAACGCGAATGTTGTTTAATTATTACGGGACTGGTACAAAAACGGTCGTTTGTTGTATGTATCTGGGCTTCGTGAATGTGTTTTTTTGTGCATGTGTTATTTGTTAAAGGGGTAGTTCAGTTTTGGTATAGAGGGCGCTGCACGAAATAATATTTTTGTGAGATAATGAAAAACTGAGTGTAAAACTTGAAAGAGCATACAATTTTAATGGCAGAATAAACTTTATTTGATCAAAATCGGTTCAAAAATGGCTGAAATATCAATATTATATCCGATCGTAATAAATCTGGGGCCCAGATATATTCGATGATTTTTTTTTTTTATTTGAATTTTGATTTTAAAAAATGCTTATACTTTTGCAAAAAAATTCAAAATAGGTTTTAAAATAGTTGTTGATGATCTCTCTATTTAATCATTATTTCAACAAAACATCACATGCATAATTATGTATGAAAAACGGTTGAAACCAATGCTTTTTTTTAGAGAGCCCCCTCTTTTAGTTTAATGTCTCATTTTGAATTATAACCGACTTTTTACTTAGTCGTTTGTAATTTTCTATACCTTTCGGGCATGTGGAGTTATAACTATTAGTTTGTAATGTTATTGTGCAGGTTTTGGTTACTAAAGCTCAGCCTTACCAAAACTGTACTACCCCTTTAATGTCCCTTATTCGGCATCAATACCCATAAGAGGCTGAAGTTCTTTTTTGTTTAATATTGACGTCATTGCGGAAGAAAACAAAGAAAACAAAACCTTCGATGAATAATTGTGATAACATAAGTATGAATTCATCATGATGGTAACATTTGAATACTTTATGATAACTTATATGAAAAGAATAAGACAAATCAATTAGTGATAAAGGAATGAGTTTCAATGTTATTTTTTTCTGAAAGGGTTCGTTCAAGATGTACCCCCTCCCTCCTGAAATGAAAGTCCCCAAGGAGCCTATGTTCTTCAAGAAAGACGAGCTTCCTCAAATCGGCCTCGTCGAGTGCATGGTCCGTGTGTACATTGTCCGAGCACATGATCTCTGTCCGCAAGATGCCAATGGTCTGGTAAGCCAGCAAAGGGTTTTCTTATTATTACTTCTACTTGTGCTTGAGCTACACTGCAAAAACGTGTGTGTTAAATTGGTGTTAAATTTACACCACTGGTATCTACATGTATATTGGTCTACACCAGGCTGGTGTGGACCAATATAGATACCAGTGGTGTTAATTTAACACCCTCGTTTTTGCAGTTGTAGCTGCTCTCGTTGATAATCTTGTAATTCGTTCGTGTTTTCGTCGTTTATAAATGAGCCAATTACCTTCCACTATTCCACAGTCTCTGTCTTCTCTTTTTTTTTAACCTATTGTAATTTTTTACAGTAGAAATCAACCGAGTTATATGACGTTTTTATAACGGTAAAGTGCCTATACAATTACTTGCTCACTTATATATTGAGTGCTTTAAGGATTAAATCGGTAGATCTGATTATTATGTGTATTGCGACTTGAATCGACCGTAGCTCCTCTAGATGGACAAAAGGAAGTTCGCATGTATACCAAAAATGGGTGGAACAACAATGGCAATCTACCTTTCAACGCTTCGATTCCCATGCAAGATGTATGCGTTTGCATATAATTAATATGGTTTTATATCAAATATAATATACACAACAATGATACATTAAAATCAATTAACAAAGCTAAGTAATTGTAAATTGATTATAAACAGAAGGGCTTCACTTATACGGTTCAAACATGATCAAGCAACCGCGAGATGTACGATAGGACACCTGCACATTTTGTAAAATTAATCGAAATTGTTTTTACATAAAGTTTATTTTTGTTATTATTTTGTTTTCCTCCGAAGTCTGATCCATACCTGATCGTGTGTCTTGGAAAGACTGAAAAGAATGATGTAAAGAACTGCATTCCCAACACACTCAATCCATTCTTTGGAAGGTAAGAAAATGACAACATTACATTGTCACATATCACCGGATAGCGATAACGGGCGCCCGGTCGACGGAGAGCAACATTTTCAATCCGTTCGAAGTCCGTTGTTTGTCCGTTTACGGCGGAAAGTTTTGTGCAAGCAGCAATGGAGACAACTTTCACCACCGAATAATTTTATTCACAAATGTTGTATCCGTCGGGCATCCGTTTATGCTCTCCGGTGATATGTGAAAATTCACACCCTTACAGGAATCATGCCCGCCATGCAATGAGTCACTGTACATTGCAATTTTATAGGTAAAACAACAAATATTAATAACTTACAGCGGGAAACTATTTTAAATTTAACGAGTTAATTTCACGAAGTATCGCATCCCATAATAGTATGTGATGTTAGCGAAAACTTCGGATAATAGACAACAAATTGACTTTCTGACTGCTGAAAACTACATACTCAGGACAGATATAATATGTACTTGCCCCATGTGTATACTTACATTGAATTGGAATAATCAAGTTAATACAATTCATGATAATTAAAGACCGGTGGTCCATCAGACACGTATACATGTTCTGCATCCATTAAATTACATTCAAACAGTTTTGTTTTCCACCTACACTTTTACTTTTTTGTATTTTTTATTGCACCATCATTTTTGTCGGACACGCCTCTGATCACAAATAAAGAGTCACCCCGTTTAAATTGTCCCAACAGATACTTTGAGCTGAAGACGGTCCTCCCGTTGCACAAAGATCTAAGAGTGTCTGTGATGGATCGGGACTTGCTGAGTAGAGACGATCTTATCGGCGAGACGGTCATCGATCTCGAGAACCGATACCTGACGCAGTACCGGGCAACGTGCGGACTTCCCCAAACCTACTGCATGTGAGTGTATACAAAAATATTACTTTATGATAACACCAACAAAAAATAATCCTCATAAAAAGACGTTAAGGCGTATGAGTAAGTGGGTGTGTTGTTAATATAGCAAAGTGTGCCATTAAGTTAGATAAGGTGATTAATTGAGAATTGATGAGTCGAGACGATCTTATTGGCGAGACGCCGCACAGTGGGCCAGAACCGTTTCAAAGTGTGCCAAAATTAATTACTCATTGAAGAAGGTTAATGAAGTTCCAGTTTAAAGGAACTAAGGGTTTTCAGACCCATAGAATTCGATGGGAGTATTTTCAAATCCGTGTGACGTCATCAAAATACTGTTCTCTGATTGGACATGGCAAATATTCATTGTAACACATATACAGGTTCAGATTACACTGATTAGTGCAACTTATAAGGGGTTTATGGACCTAAGAAACACAGTTGGAGCATTTTCAAATTTCTCTGACGTCATCAAAATACTGTTTTCTGATTGGACAAGGCAAATACTCATTGTAACACATAGACAGATTCATATTACACTGATTAGTGGAACTTATAAGGGGTTTCTGTACCTAATAAACACAATTGGAGCATTTACAAATTTCTCTGACGTCATCAAAATACTGTTTTCTGATTGGACAAGGCAAATATTCATTGTAACACATGGACAGATTCATATTACACTGATTTATGGAACTTATATGGGGTTTCTGGACCTAAGAAACACAATTGGAGCATTTACAAATTTCCCTGACGTCATTAAACTGTCTTTCTCTACCTCTTTCTATATTTTGCTATCTCTCTCCACCGCTATCTTGAATTTCGCTTTCTGTGAATTTCCTTCCATTTTTGAGCTCTCTTCTACCATTGACTACTTTCATACAATCCATATGCTTGTCCCATCATCTTAGACAAAATGTCAGAGGACTTCTTATAGATGCTACTTGTGTCAACAAAGAAAAAAGCGTACAACTGTATCTTGTAGTTTGCCTATGTATGAGCCATTGAAGTACTAACGTGATATACGCCCTCAACGTTCGTTGGTATGAGCGCACGGCGCGCTCTTTCGCCAAAAAAGGGCGATTTCGGCAAAAAAAGGGCGAACATGTGGTTGGAAAACCACTTCTTACTCATAAGGTGGCAGATGGTGGCAGACAAATGTGGTATCAAAGTAAAGCATACATTGTAAGGAAGGCAATCATGATATTTTTAGCGCAGCAATCGGCAGCAATGTTGACCATTTTTGCGCATGAATAAAAACATCGATTTTCTCCCATTATTTGTTTGATTCTACTAAACATAAATTCCGACATAACTAACAGTTTAGCTTTAAAATGTATGATTACTTAGGATAACTATTATAAAACGAGCATTTCAAATTTTAAGTCGATTAAGCAAGCCGTTTGGCAAATATCATGAAAAAAACGCAATATTGCATTTAACACAATGTGTTCCCTAAAATCAACATTTCTGGACTTTGTGAAGAAAAAAGACCCACTTAAAATAAATATCGAGAAGAAATATTGTTCGGAGATGTTCTACAGGTTGTATTCTTTGCTAAAAACATGAAAAAAAGCAATTTCATTTCCATGACCAAGTCACTATTTTGGCGCACTTTTGCTCACACCTGGCCCACTGTGCGCCGGGTCATCGATCTCGAGAACCGATACCTGACGCAGTACTATGCAACGTACGGACTTCCCCAAACCTACTGCATGTCAGTTTATTTAAAAAAAATCTTGCTTTATGATCAAACAAAACAAAATAAATCCTCATAAAAATACGTCAATTCGTATGAGTTGGTGGGTGTGATGTTATAAAGTCAAAAGTGCTGTATTAAGATAAGATGATGAATCGAGAATTGATGAGTCGAGACGATCTTATTGGCGAGACGGTCATCGATCTCTAGAACCGATACCTGACGTAGTACCGGGTAACGTGCGGACTTCCCTAAACATACTGAATGTGAACTTCTTTTATTACCGAGTACTGAAAGTGGTCTGATACGATTCAGCCCAAATTTGAATTGATATCAATTGAGTGTTGTGTACGTATATTGCTTATACACATATAAACATGATTTGATTTATAAGTTTTTGATAGTTTCCAAAGAATAGTCATGCCAATTCCTTACCATTTCTGACCAAACAGCATTCATGACCAGATAATTTGTGACACTGATGAAAATTCGGGCCTATGTGTTAATTGTTTCGACCATGAAAACCTGTAACAATGATATGATTTAATAACTTTCCAAACATGTCAATTCCAAATCAGTTCTGGCCCGACCACGTGGCGAGATACCTGCCCACCACGCCAGATTCTAGCGGAGTACTGCAAGCGTCATGACATTGGCCAACCGAAGTATGAGGAGAACGAAACCATCACGTGGGTCATGGTGGACGGCGTCAAATACTACTTAAACGAATTCGGTGAGAACTTATTTAAACACATTGGCTCGTATTCTCAAGTCGCGTCTAAGTCGTGACTAAATTTAAACGATAGTTTAG
Source organism: Echinarachnius parma (assembly GCA_037951105.1). NCBI lineage: Eukaryota > Metazoa > Echinodermata > Echinoidea > Clypeasteroida > Echinarachniidae > Echinarachnius > Echinarachnius parma. The sequence continues at coordinate 224,682 of JBAMJV010006711.1, forward strand.
TAAGACTGGACTTAGACGGGACATCGAGTTAACAGGACTTGTCACGACTTCAGAATACCAAACACTTAAAGTCGACCGGCACTTAAACAGGACTCAAACAGTTCACGGGAGTTCATTTAAACGGGACTTCTAGACGCGACTTCAGAATACGGGCTAATATCTATACTGGTGATAAAATAGCCTTGACTATAAAACTGAAGATTGATTTGATGCTAATATTAAATGATCATCCAGATGTGTTGTCAATTGTGTCATTGGTTTATATACTAATCTCATAAATGAAATCCCCCTTGTGTACAGTATTGACATACACTATTAACATTAGACCCATGTAGGCAGTAGGGGTTAAGGGAATTCCAATTCCCTATTTTACTTTGATTACAATCACGTGATATACTAGCCTCCACCCGTCGAGACGGACCCACGTGTAAATAAAGACAACCTTCTTATAAAGGCCTCCTTTTCACCCCTGGATAGTCGATCTAGGCAGGTTTGACTGTAGTTATATGTATCACAAGCCCATGAGAATGGAAATCTTCACACGCTTCCTGAAAATTCGGTGAATCATTCATCAAACTCGATGCAATCCTTGTATGTACGGGATCAGGTTAGATAAACAGCTTGTAATTTCGCTACAGAGGCAAACATGGTCCATAACGAGCACTGGGGTCCATCCGACCAGCGCCTAGCCCTGCACGTCCTGCGGGCACGAGATGAGCTCCTGGTCCGGGAGCACGTGGAAACCAGGAACCTGTACAGTCCCGTCATGCCGGACCTGGTCCAGGGCAAGTTGGAGATGTGGGTGGATATCTTCCCCATGGATAACGGGCTGCAGCCCGGACCTCCAGTTGACATTACTGTTCGGGTCGCACGCAAGTGAGTACTTAGACCAAAACATATTATACATGTCATTTTTCAACGTTTGTTCCATTGATGCAGATTCTGACTTCATCGACCAAACAAAAATACAACCATACATCAAAGAAACCATACTTTAGAGGGGGGTATTTCTAAATGGTGAGTAATGGTTAAATTTTTAGTATGTGTTTTACAAATTCAATCAGACGAATTCATATTTGTCTTTTGACAGCATCATTTGACTGATCTATTCAGTCTTTAGAATCTTTAATATCTCTATGTTTTTTATCCAATCATTGTGGTGTCAACATAAAATATATATGTTTATGTTTCAACTACTATGGCCCTGTTAATTGGCCTTTTAAAAGACAACATATGGTCGATAACCATTCGATGGCTTTATTAGGAAGATTCGGAACTTTGAGAGTATGTTGGGGAAGATTTGGTGAGGATAAGAAAGGGTCTGTTCCCAGGATCTGCTGCATGTGAATGTAAAAGACTTAATTAATAGTTTGTGTTGCACTGGTTGTCTCCTAGATACCAACTTCGCTGCATCATCTGGAACACCAAGGATGTCATTTTGGATGAGACATCTATCACTGGTGAAAGGATGAGTGATATCTACGTCAAAGGGTAAGATTGACCCCCACAAATAAATAAATAAAATAAATATTAAACAAGTTGAATACAAAAAAAGGAAAGGAAAGGAATGGGAAGGCATGACTAACATAAGAATATAAAATCGAGAATATGATGTAGGCCTAATACATTTTCACAAAATGCTCCCCTCCAATGTATTTAATGGAACATCAATAACAACCACTACTACAACTCGCATCTTATAATAAGTTCGTTCCCTGATGTATATTGTTTAAGTTTCTATGTCAATGACTTTGTATTATTTGTTCTAATATTGTAAAGTATAATGTTCATTAAAAGAAATATTTAGTATGATCATGTAGCTTGTTGAACGATGATGAGGATCTCTTGATTTATTTAAACGTGCATGATTTTGCAAAAATTTGTTTTTATTATTGATATATCGCTGACATTTTGTTCGACGAATTGTTCTACTTATAAATGACGTAGTCTATGTAACCTTTGTTTACATTAACACACCTGGGCCCCGTGACAGAAGAGTAGCAATCGATTGTGAAGTTGCAATTTATTGCAAGTCAGAAAACATGCACATTTGACATGTTCAACCAATCAGATTTGCGCGTTCAGTCACATGATCCGACTTGCAATTAATTGCACATTTACCATGTTTACAATCGATTGTAACTCTTTCTGCAACGGGTCCCTGGTAATCCAATACATATCATAGTCATTATTGAGCCTATCTTTACTATCCGTTTATATAAACAAAACACAGTTTTACAGACATTCAGAAATGGAAATTTGAATGGAAAAATATAATGTTTCGATGATTTCAGCTGGCTGGCTGGTCAGGATGATAAGCAAGAGACGGACGTCCACTACCGGTCACTCAACGGAGAAGGCAATTTCAACTGGCGGTTCGTCTTCGACTTGGACTACATCCCTCCAGAACGCATCATGGTGGTCAAGAAGAAGGTGTGCTGCTTCGCTTTTATTGTCATGAACCAGTCCTGCCAGATAGACCTACTTTATAAAGGGGTCTTATTTGTCTTCTTCCTCCTCCTCTTTTTCTCTTTTCTCGTCATCCACTTCCTCTTTTTCCTTGTTCCATTTTTGCCACAATCTTACTTCTCACCTTATACCATTATAAATGTCTGTAAATATGTCGTATTCATTGTTCAATATTTTGAAATGCTCATCAGTAATTATGCTTGATCCCATAATAGTATCAATAGTATAAACTGTAGCAAGCTAATTCAACCTGCTCCTTATTAGATTTGACAATACACATAGTCATGATGATAGAGTTGATACAAGACATGTCATGTTTCTGGACGCAATGGAATATTGCATACTTAGTAAACTGCTAATATGTTTCATACAACTTGTCCTTTTTTTTGAAGGGGGGGGCTGTTGAGAAAAAAACGTTGGATCTTGACGATTGCCAACTTAGCAACACGAACAATAAACATTACAAATCAGTTATACTGTATAGTATAACCGGTCACCAGTAATATTATGTCCTGGATGATCTAAGACGCAGTATTCCTGATGACCGGTTATGATAGTAGCTATGACTGAAATGTTAAGAGATACTTTGTTGAGAGTCTGTGCAGAGGAATTTCCGTTGATAATGCAGACGAAGGACTAGTAAAATTAAATAGGTGCGACATTGTTTAAGGAATTACTGGTAAGTTCTGTATTTTTTTTAGCCTAGACTAAAGTTGAGCCACTGATTAGAACTAGGGCCACAGGGGCCAGGCTTCCCCCTGTACAGGGTGGCCCAAAAAACGGAACGGGGCACTTCCCAAGATAAAGTAACAAAATGAGTATGTCCATTGGATAGGGTGTCTTTTCTAATGAAAAACGATACCAAGAACAGTCATTTTGGTCCCGTAGTTTTTGTTTTAGGGCGCTGTGAGTGACACCATGTCAGGTTCCCATTTTTGTAAATTTTTACCAAGTCAGTACCTGATAAATCGCACTTACTGCCCGTCATAGCATTGAACAACGAGCAATACGCGCGCCATTGTGAGTGTGCATTCAGCTGTGTGCCGTCATAATGGGTATAGTTGCTCGATGCTATGACGGGCAGGAAGTGCGATTTATCAGGCACTGACTTGGTAAAAATTGACAAAAATGGGAGCCTGACATGGTCTCACTTAAGACGTCCAAAAACAAAAACTACTCGTCCCAAATTACTGTTCTTGGTATCGTTTTTCATTGGAAAGACACCCTACACGATCGACATAATCATTTTGTTACTATATTTTGGGAAAAGCCCTTTCCGTTTTTTGGGGCCACCCTGTATATTACTACTACCTGCTACTTATTTAACATCGGTCGGTTAATACTATCAATACAAGTTACTATTAGTACAGGAATAAGACAATTATGTCGTTGTTCATTTGAAGGAGCATTTTTGGAGTGTGAGTGCTACTGAAATCCGAGTGCCGCCAACTCTAGTTATCCAGATATGGGACAACGACAAGTTCTCAGCAGACGACTTTCTGGGTAAGTTACAAAGACATACATCACAATTAAGGAAGAAATCGTCGAATTGAGTGCTTGGCTCTTGCTGTAACAAAAACCCTCTATGAAGTTTCATCACGTGGCTGGTTGAAGACCGGAACACATCCTTTAATATGGATATGTGCCGTATATAGTTACAAGATAATGGGCCCATCTATCATGTCTATACCACAGATTTGATGGAATATCACAATTGTGTTCATCCCATGCCCTTTCTCCTTTCCGAATATACATAATCACATTTGAACCAAACCTATACCAATTCTCTCACACACATCGAATGCTTAGTATGGTTTAAAATTATTGATTGCAAAGCTGTGGCTCAGGAATACACAACACACTAGTCTATACCATACTGCCCATGATGCTGGTGTATGTCTTTCCTCGGTCTACCTTGTTGCCACCTCCCCTTCGTTCATATCATTTAAAGCCCGAACAGATAGATACCCAACATTTTGCAAAGGGTTGTGTAATTCATAAACAAAGCAATTAATTTCCACCACTTACGGAACCACTACTATTTCCTGGTTCCCTCGCTTATCGTTGGACATTTCTCTGCAGGATCAATGGAGATAGATCTGAATAAGATGATTGTTCCAGCCAAGAACGCCGGTAAATGCTCCCTGGAGATGCTGGAGGAGGATCGAAGCGACCCTTCCCAAAAAATCTGTATCTTCGATCAGAAGCGCATCAAGGGCTGGTGGCCTTGCCACACGATCGACAAGGACGACAACAATACCAAAATTCTCGCGGTAAAACCATAATTTTAAGTATTGTCTACATGTCGTTATTTACGTCACTGGCGTAGCTATGGGGCTGGAAGAGCATATACTCGACCCCAAATAATTTTACAAAGGAATAGTTATGAGTTTTCACTGTATAATTAATTTCACTGATCATGCTGATATAGTGCCTTTTGTATGATCAGGGGGTATGATATGGCAAATATGTCATGATGTAGTCAAGAAGGCGGTTCGTTTAGGTAGTAGTATATCAAACGTATGCTGTGTAAATAAATAATTAATTCACGTCCTTCTTATTCCCATTTTAAGGCTGATATATAATGGGGATAATTTGTTGCAACCCTCTGTTCAAAGGCTAATTATAACGTGATGTTGTTTTAATAACCTCTGTCCATAGGGTAAGATCGAGATGGAGCTGGAAATCATGGATGAGGCGGAGGCACAGGAGAAGCCAACAGCACCCGCCAGGGATGAGCCCAATCAGCACCCGCGATTAGAAGAACCCATGTGAGTCTCCAGAAGAGTTGGCCTGGTATATCCTGGGCCCATAAAGCCCACTAACTTTATTAGTTGCATGATAAGACTATATTTTGGATGACGTGGCTCATAATTAAACACAGGCTGTTATAATTACTAAATAGGGTAAATTTAGTGAGAACCTAAAGCTTACCAAGCTAACACTAGTTGGGAACTAGGAAAACTGTTTGTTGCTTAAAATAAACTTAGCGTGAAACTATATAAGCCAGCGGGGTTTTATGAATAATGCCCTGGACTTATCGATATGCACTTTCACTAGTAGCTAGTTGACTGGGACGTGCCCCGGCCCCACGTTCACCTGTTCACCTGTATACCGTCTCAGAGGAGTTCAACGTGGATTTGACCAAGGAGGTACTTGATTTGACCGGCGATTTGGCGTTGGTACACCACTGAGACGGTTGACCGAACAATGTGTGAACGTGAGGGGGGAGGGGGGGGGGGGACCAATCGTGACGTTATGACGTACCACTGCACTTGCAAGTGTACTTATACAAATCGAAAATTCGATAGCATATGATTGGGGACCCAGTATATGATTCAAACTTGTGTATGAGTTTATACCTGTTATAATGGCTGCGAGAGGGAATCGCCCCCGAAGAATAAGAAAGTGCACGTTGAGCGCCAGCCATATTTAGCTGCCAGAATGAGTCCTTCCCAAGGGAATAGAACGTTCAGATCACGGATTGATGTTGTGTGTTGTACAATGACCACATTAATATATCGATGGTAGAGCACTTAGAAGTTAAATTCTAAGTGAGAAATTCTCCTTTAAATTACAGCGGAATTCCACCACGGAAATATGATGTTGTCAGAAGAAGCAGACGATTGTTAAATATAAGAAATGTCACCATGATCACTTTGAAACCCAACATTTGTGAAAATAAATTCGCTGTAAATGAGAACTACCTAACCAAATAGCTGATCTTTGTTATCACTATTTTCACAAAAGTCCGTATCTTGTACATGTAGCAGTGTAGTAGAGCCTGTACATTTGTTCCTATATTATGGGAAGAATGCCGTTCCACTGTTGTTGTTGTTGTTGTTGTTGTTTTTCTTGGCCACCCTCGATTACTACAGAACATTTTGATATAAAAATATGAAAATACTAGCTTAACAAATATGTATTTTGTTTTCTTTTTTAACAGACGTCCCGAGACGTCGTTCCTGTGGTTCACCTCCCCGTGGAAGTCTCTTCAATTCATCATCTGGTACAACTACAAATGGTACATCATCTTCGGCATCCTCCTCATCATCCTCATCATCTTCCTCATCCTCTTCCTCTACAGCATCCCAGGTGCCTCTGTCGACGCCATTTTCGGTTAATCCTCTTGAATGCCGCAGTCGACTCTTGAGTCGCAATACTCATAGAATCAAATAGATGTTACTGAAGATAATCATGAATATATTGAGCCGCTCCTCTCCAAAGAGCAAACAGAGAAAGTCATTTGTTTGCGTTAGCGTTTCTTCTATCACATGTGTAAATTGCAAGGCAAAATGATGCAGTATGTAGAAACTAAGTACTAAATACTAAAATATACAGCTTGTATGAGGTAGTATGTTACGCCGAGATATTAGTCCGAAGAACAAAAAACGTGAATCAAATGCCCCACATCCATTGTAGTTGAAAGAGATAATAAACACCCAGAGATCTTACTTCGGTGTTACCGTACCTGTGTTGTGTTTCTCCTGTCTGGTAGTCCCCCTCTATATATGAATAGAGAGGTTCTAATCATACGAGAAGAAGAATGTACTTCACCAAGTTGAGTTGCTAGGGTCTTGTGTTGTTCTACTTACTCTAACTAATAATAACTGTCCCCTCTCGTATGATACACCCTTCATATACTCTTAATATATCCACACTGCAGAATATTCAAATATAGAGTAATGTTTCAAATTAAAGCACATTACCAAAAGAAAATGTTTGGATCATTACCTTCAAATGAACTTTTTCCAACTAGAGTTTGATTTGTGGGAATTGGTCACATTTTGTTGTTTGTTTGTTATTTTCCTTAATGCACACAATAGCTAAGTCTATATAATGTATGGTGTAGACAATCATTCTTTTTAGCGTGTAAGTTCGTGTGTATTAAAAGATAAGATAAGGTATTATAAGATAAATTGTATGGTCTTCAAACATATTCCTGTTATAAAGAAATGTGTCATCCGCTGGCAAATGGAAAAGAAGGCAATAATAACAATAATGAACTTCATTACAATTATAACAATTTCTATAAACATTCAAAAACATTTACTTGTAGGCATGATCATGCCTTGCAACACCAAATAATTATACCTATTTGGTTGCATCTGGTCACTGGACTTGCGAACTTTATACAATACTGCATTAGCATATACCCTTATATGTAATTAAATTCTTCCAAAAAGCAGTTGACTATAGACAAATGAACTTCATACAGCACTAACGAAGAATGTAGATGACATTGTTTTGTGATCAAAAGTTTAAAATGCAAGTTCTTAATCAGTCTTCTTATTTAATACCAAGTATAACTTCCTTTCTATTCGTTGCAGATGATTAGGCGTTTGAGCTATTCATGTAATCGTATCTAAAGAACGTGATATATTATCAGGTTTTGGTATGTTCTTTGAATTTAATTTGACACTCAGCGAGTTAATCCTTTGGAGTGAAAACAATCATCTTGGATATAATATATCACCACGGTATGGTTTAATACTTCAATGATGATTATTAGTCGGAAATATATAATGTTATTCTTAAAGCTAAATAACACTATTGGATACAGTTTTTACTCGTATCCCCTAACGTACATGCCCTGTTAAAGAATATATCATAAACATGATAACTTATCAGGTAATGTATATAAAGATGAGGACAGAAACCGCTTTGAAATGAACTTATTGAGCAATGAAATGTTCGTAATTAAACAAAAAAGTACGCTTCAGTTCAACCGGCGAAGCAAACAAGCTGTGAAATGTTGGCATAAAACTTTCAACTGATATTTCTGCATTAAACGATACTAAGTTTCGGATTTTGCCACATAATCCCTTTTGTATATTTCAAAAATATTGATCAATTAGTTTGACAAATTATATAGATGATGTCGGTCACTTTCCCAATGCTGGTATTTAATTTAATTTAATATATTTGGAGCTCTAACTTTTTCTTCTACCCTGTCATCTGGCTGATGATAAGAACATAATTAAATTAGTTTTGATGATTACAAAATGTCTGCTTAATAATGGAAGGCTTTTCGATTTTCATGATTTTCATGTTTTTGTAGTCAAATCAATTGACAGTATATGGGTGATAACATTTTTACATCAATGTTCGCTACTTTTATTTGTAAACAATAATTTGCTTCTTCTCTGAAACTATATACATCATTCTAAAGAATTGTATAATTAACTTTATATATGAGTGACCTCTGACCTCTCAAATATCGCTGTTCTGAAAATATGATGAAGTAAATAAGAATTAATTGTGCGTTCGTCAACACATGATAGAGCAATATTACTTTCGCGACTTTAGCGTGATGACGGTCATGTAAATATTAGAAGAGACTTTTTAAAACGTGTAGAGAACAGTTTTTCCGTAATGGAGTACATTATCAGTTAAAAGGTGTTCTGTAGTCCTGTTATTTTTCTCTAAGAGAATTTTTCATTTATATGATTTAAATGCCCACGATTTGTATTACGTAGAGACTGTTTATAGTAGTATGATGTACACATTGTTAATTGCACTGTTTTATAATTATGTACGCCTTTTGTTCCGTTTGTCGGGGTTCAAAGCAGGAACAAGTGCAAACTTTTTATTACAAAATGTGTACTACTTCTTTTAAATTATGTGTGGTATACTGAATACGATACAAGAAATAATATATGGCACTTCTCGTATAGTTATGTTGCAATATTTAATCGAATATCTCTAATCCTCTCTATAGATGGGTCATACTAAAAATCAAATTGCGCAATTAGTTCGTTAGATCTAGATTAACTACCATGTTACGGTGTTGTTGTTTTATTCAACAGCAACCTTCTGATTGAGAAAATGATAATTAACCTTATTATAAAGAGTAATTAATTTTGAATTTTTATTTATATTCAAAGCGAGGAGTATAATTGTGACTTTACAGGAAATTCCTGAGACCCAGCATTATATGTCACTATTATGTCATCGTTGATTACAGATTTACAGTACTTTGTATTTTATCTAGCACTTTAAAACATGACATTTGATTATCAATGTAAAATCCCGATCGCAGGTGGTGCGAGTGGCGTAGCGTGGTCGAACTGATCGAGGGTGGAAACACAAACATATTGGAAGGGACATGTTATGTTTTTCTTTATTGCTCAATCAAAAAATCACCTCATGTTTGTTTTTGTTTGTTTGTTCTTCAAATTATTGGGGGCACGTGCCAACCATGCCCCCCCCCCCCCCCCCCCCCCGTTGCTACGCCACTGGGTGGTGCACGTGTTGTTGTTGTTGTTGTTTGGTGGCAATCAGTCAAATGTGACTATTGTTGCCAATTACTTTTCTATTAATTCATTATTCATATATTTTAAAAATATTAGCATTTTATAAATCATCAACAAAAAATTACTATGGCACCGCTAAAAGTATCGCGATATATCTTTTTTTTCTCCAACCATATAACTATTACTTTTATATACAAAAATATAAACATTATTTCAATGACAATGCCCACCTCTCACATTGGTAATGAGAGGTGCATATCACGTAGGAGGTTAGTCTATGTCACCGGACGTACAGATTCACCGGGCGGTCCGTTCAGAGTGGTATTACGCGATATATGGGGGAAAGGTGTATAAAGAGTCGAGAACCTAGACTAGGAGGAGGTGGGAAGTTTCCCTCTAGCTGTATTGTTTTTGTAATGCGTTTTTTGTTGCTTACACCCGATAATTGAGCGATTTGTTTTGCATATTAATATGAGGTTCATTTTAATGACTACACATCTTAATCAAAACACGTGCAATATGTTACCGTGAAATAATTAAATAATGAATAACAATGTTTGTCAATTGCACATATTTAGTTCTGGAAATGTAATTGTATTGTGTTGAACGTTTCTTCTACGTTCTATAAATTCTATTGCTTCTATTACTTTGTTTCCTTTTTTTGTATTGTTGTACTTGTTTCGGCGCTGAAATATGGTGCACTGTCAGTGAATGTGTGTCAAAGGATGAATTGCAATATTCGAAGTGACATTTGAAATAAATGAATAACATATTGATACTCCGAACAAACGTTGTCCCCGTTTGATGTTAGCCTTTTAGGCAATGGCCTGGGGGGTGTTTCACAAAGATCCTAAGTTGAACTTAAAGGGATAGTTGAGTTTTGGTATAGAGGGCACTTCAAAACAAAAATTGTGAGATAATGAAAAACTGACAGTTGAAAGAACATACAATTCTAATGACAGAATAAACTTTATTTGATCAAAATCGGTTCAGAAACGGCTGAAATATCCATAAACATATTTTTATTCAAAAGTTTCTTCGCCAGGGGACATTTTGACTTTTTAGAAAAGAAAAGAAAAAAAATGCTTATAGACTACTTTGAAAAAAAATCTAAATAGGTTTTAAACAGTTGATGATATCTCTATTGAATCATTATTTTAACAAAACATAAAATGCACAATTTTGTAAGAAAAATGGCTAAAACCAATGAGTTTTTTAGAGAGCGCCCTCTTGAGTTGTAACGGCTCTTTTGGAAAGATAACAGGGGTTTTACTTAGTCGTTTGTAATTGTGTATACTTTTCGAGCATGGTGGAGTTATAACTATTAGTTTGTACCGTAATGGTGCAGGTTTTGGTTACACCAATACTCAACTATACCTTTAACTCTCAGTTGGACTTAACAATTGTGGTAAGCCATTTGTAGCCTCGGAAAGAAATATATTCATTTCAAAGACTTTATTTTCTGCAATCAAACAAATCGGTTACAACAAAATTGGATAATAATATAGAACATAAGGTATGCAAACAATATACAAAATATAGAACAAACCTACTTATACATGAGTAAGAGTAAGTTGTACGTTGAGCCATTGCGTGTATAAAGAATGAGAGCAGAAGGCAGGGGCGTCGATCCTGGGGGGCAGGGGGGCGGTCGCCCCCCAATGAAAATATTGGGGGGGCGAACATATCGTTTCGCCCCCCCAATAATTCCGAAAATGAGGAAGAAAAAATCGAGTGATATAATGCCAAAGAAGGGAAAGACACATTTATCAATATAATTAATCTTCAAATAGCTGTTTTTTTAGTTTGAAAAGGACTGTAAATCTCTTTGTTTGCCGCGCGCTTCGCGCGCATACAGTTTCTCACATTGCAAGTTTCACTTCGGTTGCGGGAACTCACCTTTCGAAATGTGTTGGGCAGTGTAATTTCTCAAACGCACACCTCAAACGAAGTTCATTAAACCCTCATCTATAGCACACCGTCACAGAAAATAAAATAATCTGAAATAATATATCTTTCAGTAAATTCTGTCCATATGCGCTGAACGCAAATCAAATTGGAATATCATGTCCTCCCACATTTGAAAGTGGAGGAGATTGTCCCCCTCTTTTTTTCATTATGTATGTTTGGTTCCATACTTATACACTTCATATTACGTGAAATTTCTGTCTCAGGTGTGCACCAAATCGCACAATTTCACGCCCAAAAATACAAAAGCTCCCTACTGTGGGAGGGGGACACCCCCTACCACACCCTCCCCCGCTCGGTCGCTTCGCTTCCTCGCAATGTCCCCCTCCACTTTTGAGAAGTTGTTGACGCCCTTGCTTAGTTTCATGGGAGCTCAATGCCCTATACTCTATCGATGGCTCTATAGTATACAGGATCACGTGGATCCATCTCATGCAAGGCTCAATCTTTTTCTCGCTATGCCCTTTAAAAAATACGCTACGAGTAGGTTGACTTCACTATTTTATACAATTTTAACACACATGATAGGAGTTGCAAATGTCTGAAATCTAAAAGCTTCCGGGGGCTCCGCCCCCTGGACCTCCATTATTGTCCCCAAATGTGGGTGCCCCTTGACTCAACAAAGTCAGGTCTTCGAGCCATCAAGACACTTTCAATGAGCGCATAACACTTTCGGGCATGCCAATGTGCGGCTTTTAGCTCTCTCAGTGGTCACTATGGAATTTTTTTTCAAATTTCGCCCCCCCCCCCCCCCCCCCAATCGCAAAAACGGATCGACGCCCCTGGCAGAAGGTCGCCGTTATAAGCAAAAGCTTGAGCAGACGGTCAACTAAACTAAAATACAATAAGTTATGAAATATTGGCTAAGTAACACAAAGAGGGGGCCATGATACTCAAATGATATACATTTCAATTAAATATGAATATAGACAGTTGGATTCAATATAAACAATTATAGAATTAGCATATGAATCTCATCTTTATAAGGCTAATAATTATACGTTCATAACAGAGATAAGAGAGAAATTAAACAAAAACAAGTGTGCGAGTGGTGCGTGTGTGTGCAAGTGCAAGTGACCTTATGCGCCAAAATGTTGGATCATCTTCATTACTGTATAACTTCAGACCAAAATTTAATTTAGTTTCTAAAATTTTACAAAGAACGTTTTTATTTTTATCTTTATACATTATATTGTGAAATAATGTGTTTTTTTAGTGTAGCTTTAAATGAATAAATAGATGTACATTGTTTAATATGTCCAGGGAGTGCATTCCAAATGTCTGGACCATGATATCTTATGGACTTATGCGCTAACAGAGTTTTAGGATTGTGTAAGTGAAAATCAGTACACTTACGCGTTGGGTATGAGTGAACATGGGAATTAGGAATCAAAACGTCATGAAAAAGAGGAAGTGAATTTTGTGTGTATTTAAACATACAAATTGCTGTTTGATATACATGCAAATCACTCACTTTTAAAATATTTAATCTATAAAATATCGGATTTGTATGAGCTAAGTAATTAGAATGAGTACAAATCCTGATTGCTCTTTTTTGCAAGAGAAAAATCATATTAATCTTGGTTATACTACAATTCCCCCAAACAACATTGCAGTATGTAAAATAAGGTAACACTAATGCATTATGTAAAAAGTGTTTTCTCGGGTACAAGGTTCCTCATTTTACCAATAACACCAACTGCCCTTGAGATTGATGTTGTAATAGTATTTACATGATCATTCCAAGTAAGCTTTGAATCCAAAGTTATACCTAAGAATTTAGTCGATTTCCTTTCAACTATAGAAATATCATCAATAACAATATTTATAAGCTGATCAAAGTGTGTTCAAAAGCAAAAATGCAAGTACATGTATTTTAGACTTTTCATAAGTTTTACACCAAGAAAATGAAATCTCCTTGATAATAGAAAATTAATCAACATTGTATGCCTTTGAAAAGAAATGTTACAATTTTGTTTCAAAGAAACTAATGGCTTTCCATAGTTTTTAAGTCCAACTTAGAGTTAAGTTCAACTTAGGATCTTTGTGAAACACCCCCCAGGTGTCAATTAACCCAGTCTCTACGGATTCAGTCGCTACGCGGGGTGTACATAATTTAGCTGAAACTTGCTCACAGCAAACATAGTTACATCCTATGAAGCTCACCAAAGAGCTCTGAAAAGCTATGTCGTTGGGGCAAATAATTGTTTTGTTTTTGTTTTTGCCATTATACTATACAGCTCAGTTCTATTTGGATTAACTTCTGTCCCCAAGTACCCCTATCTGCACGCCATCCAGTTAATTACCACTTAATTCGATGACATTATTAATAAAGAAATCTTTCAATTTTAGCTAAATGTGTATAGATGGCAGCACTATTCATAAGGGTGATATCACATATCACGGGATGGCGTAAACGGATGCGCGACGGATAGAAAATTTGCGAAATCAATTTAACCAGTCTGTGGTGAAAGTTATCTCCATTGCTGCATGAACAAAAAATTCTGCTGGTTAAACAACGGACGTCGGCTGAGAAGGAACGCACTCGCCGAACAAGAAACGGGCTAGAAAGGCATACGAATCCCGAACGGAGACGAACGGATTGAAAATTATGCTTCCCGTCGGCCGTCCGTTAACGCTACCTGGTGATATGTGACAAGGGCTTTAAAGTTTTGGTCGAATTGAATGTTAGTAACCAAAACTTGCACCATATCGTAACAAACTATTATTTATAATTCCACCATGCCCGAAAGGTACAAAAAAACTTACAAACGGGTAAGTTTAAAATTATGTTATCATTCAAAACCCAGTCGTTAAAACACAAGAGGGCGCTCTCTAAAACATATTGGTTTCAACCATTTTTGTTATTGTCAATGAGATGATTTGATACAATAATGATTCAACAGAAAGATCATTAATAATTATTTAAAACCTCTTGTGTTTTAACGGCTGGTTTTTTAATGATAACATCATTTAAACTAACAGCATTTAAGCCATGGATAATATTAAAGGCATATATATATGCGTGGGTTATAAAGGGTAGTCAGCAAATTCCAACTCGAATCCACCGTAATCTCTCGAGGTAAACTCACGATATGTGTTGGATCGATCGAAGAGCGGTGCTTCGAAATATCTGAACACGGGCCTTCTTATGAAATTGCATGCAGCAAACAGCTGGTATCTGTATACCGAGCGAGTTTCTCGAGCTATCACCTAAGGCAATACATATCGCTGATAAGATCAAACAGCGGCATTTTGAAGTCGGTGCGGTTAAGCGTGTTACGTAATATTTTCGCTCGTAAACATCTCTGATGGATCTCCATTCGACTAGCACAAACATTCCGAACGCGACTATTTTTGATGCATTTTTTAACTCGGGTATTCGGAAGTGGGACAGTTTGCGATCGCTACTTATAACTGAGCCAATGGGGATTACGTACCGTGCGTAAAAGTGCGCAAGATGGATCCACGCGTCTAATATACCGGTCTGAATTCCTTTTAAAGAGACAGTCCCTCTTTTGCAAGCCAAATTTCAAAAGTTGCGAAGTTATTGTTTTCTATGAAAGAAAATGTAATTTAACAGCATGCCTGAAAAAATAGGCCTTGAAATCTCATTTTGTGGAGTTATAGACCTCAAACTAATAAAACGACATCCAGCGTTTAATTGTGCATTATACGTGTATTCACCCGGTGATACAGTTCGAACACAGATTCCACGGAGTACCACGTTGCTGTGCGTGACCCCTACATGACCCGCGCACAGATCAAACAACCGCATAAGCGAATACTAAACAAAATAACCAATCCTCGCTTAAACTGACTACATGTAATTATATATTCTTTATTTTGTTAGATCTTTTCCGTGACATACCTTTACCAATGTCGGCTTCACAATACATTTACAATAATAAGTACAATATTGTTGTAATATTATGCTAAATCTGTTAAACTCCTTTATTGACCGATAGTTTGATGGAGGGTCGCATTCGTTTTTCATTCGTAGAATCCAAATTACCGGGCTGTTTGATCTGATTTTGTGTGTGTGTTACATTTATCCCCATACGTCAACTGGAAACATGTTCAGACGTTTTGTAAAAGAGGGACTGTCCCTTTAATTTATGGCCTAATAGTGATGTACAATAAATGGTATGTTGCAATTACATGTCAATTGTGTATATTATATTGTGTTAAATTATAGTATGTTGATGATGCATACATGCGTGTACAAACAGGATTCTCAATGTTGGGCATGAAAAACACAATTCCTTACGTATCGTTCGACGTAGATGGCACCATTCATCTACCACTCATCTTCAGCGAGGGGGCTGGGCGTGTACGTACTGTATGCGAAGTGTAGCATACCACCGTTACCCATTCATAAACTCAATCAATGTTTGGGGAGCGGTCTAGGGTAGCCTACAGCCGGTTTGCATGGTTCGCGCGCGCTGAACCTATATAGGGTGCAGTGCAGTGGTAGAAGAGATTCGCCAGGGGGACTGAATTTTGGGACCTCTTTTTTTTGTTTTTCCAAACGAAGGAGAAGGAGAAGGGAGACCAAGGAATTATTTTCTAGAAGCCTTGGTGAAGCCTCTTGGTAGCCATGTCGTTGGTTATAGTTGTCGAGAGCGCGAAAGGGCTGCCAAATATCGAGAAGTTTGGGACGATTGACCCCTTCGTTCAGCTGAAATTCGCAGGTAAGTTACCCATGTTGTGTACTCTGCGAGTGGGAGGGTGCACTGCACTTGTTGGTATCGCCGCACATTGCGGTGATTGAATTGGTGGGTCAATTGCATTGCATTGCATTGCATTGGAAATAGATGGCAGTGTGCATGGGAAGGTACATAATTTAACGTGACATTATAAATTATAAAAAGTGTAAAATCATTTTGTACTTTTGTATTTAATCAGTACGTACATTTTAAGTAGTTTAATTTTAAGTGATGGTGAAGTGACCGTTTCATAGTTATGTGGGGAAAGAGACAGTTTTTGTTATGCATGTAGAGGCCGGGCGCTACCGAGAAATATAATTTACACATGTATAAGCAGGGAAGTGATATAAGACAATTTAATCATGTTAAATAATGTTATCAACGTATTTAGAAATATAACAACTGACTGAACTGTTTTAAAGCTTGTTATCATGGCTATATGACTATCTGTAGGCCTATACATTTTATGATTGATTTACTCCTTTTTTAGGAACATGGTCATAGTAGCACAAAGTTAATTTTGTTTACTGAATAAGAATGTTTGTATGATGAGACATGTAAAATTTATGGCATTCTCTTCGAAGACGTGCCCACGACTTGGCATGCATGACAAAAAGAACTGATGCGCTGCCAATGCTCGAAATTAAAAAAATTTTGCTGGTGGCCCGATCAGGCAAGTAGAATTGGTATTTTTCCAATATTGGTGGCCCGAAACTGAAATTTGCTGGCCCGAAAAAAAGAAAAAAAACAAAGGGGGAAAATGACACAAATTGCAGTGTGCATGGGTTCTTTTAGTCATGCATACCAAGTCATGTGCACGTCTTCGAAGAGAATGCCACATTTATCAGTCAGATATTTGTTAACATGGTGCTATACAGACGTTCTGAGTCAAAGATCATACATTACGTTCCAACTGTTTCAGAAAACACAAACAAAATGGTACCAGAGTTCATTTCTTACCTTAATTTGTTAGCGATTTAGAACCCGGGGGGGGGGGGGGGGGCAGGGGTTACTCCCAACATGACTGGCTATGCACCCGCGTCCAAAAAAAGCGTTGAAAGGGTATCATTTTCAGATATACGGCGTCGCTGACGTTAAAAAAAAGGGGTTGGTTTCAGCACTCATTAGAAAAAACCCTCAAAAAGGCTACTTTTTCAGGTGCACAAGTTTTCAGCTATACAGCGTTGTCAACGTTTGCCTTAAAAAGGGGTTGGTTTTCAGCATGTATGAGAGTGACCCCCCCCCCCCCCCCCCCCCCCCCGGGTTCAGAACATGGCACCATTTGGTTTGGTGATGGTGATGATGATGATGATGATGATTAACTAATGATGATGATGATGAAGGTGGTGTGGTGGTGGTGATGATGATAATGATGATGGTGAAGATGATGATGGTGATGATGATGATGATGATGATGAAATGATAATGATACAAAACAACTCCTTTAAAAATGATGAAATAAATAAGTGCTGCGGAAGCTATCGTTCATTGATGATTGTAATTTGTAATTAAAATTTTCTGGGTTTCTTTTTCAAATTCTTGCCAGGTTCCAAAAAGAAGACGAAGGTGATAGATGGGTCTACTGATCCAACATGGAATGAGGTGAGTCCAGAGAATTCATATATGCTGTAGTGAAAAAAATACAAGGGGGCTCGGGGTGAATTCACCCCCGAAATGCCAAAAAAGAGTCCCTGTAAATTTGCATAGAGTTCAATGCAAAACAAATTTCATTGTGTTATTTTCATGCAAGCAAGCTTGACAAGTAGCCCCCGAAAGATAAATATAATTTGTTTTCCCTGATGTGCTGAATAAACAGTGAAACCTCTTTTATAGCGATGTCCTTGGGACCATGAAAATTACATGTTGGTAGAGATTGCCGGGATAATTAATATTTATAAGGCTTATAAATATTAATTATCCCGGCAATCTCTACCAACGTGTGTCCACGACTACCATTTACATGCCCATGACTAAAAGAACCAATGTTAGATACAAATTGAAGAGTGGATCAGTTCTTTTTATAGACGTGCATGCCAAGTTGTGGGCACATGTTGGTAGAGAATGGCATAATCAGGGTAAAACAACAAAATAATAGAGCTTTTTAATCATTTTTTATTATTAATTAGTTTGCCTATTTATGGAAAAATGGGGAATGTTTTGATTGGTCTGACCACTAGCAAAAAAAGTAAGATACAGACATAATAATATACTTGGTTTATCCCATCAGTGCCTAAGGCCCACATATTTGTGGTTTGGTAGTCCTACACTTAAACAAGAGGAAGACTAGTTATGTGAAGTGTACATGAAGAAAGAGCATAAATGCATCTATTTTTAGAGCCCTATTTTGTTACTCTACCTGCTTTAGTTATTTTTTAATGATTTTTGTTATTGCGTAAATCACTATAATTTAGAAAAATCCTTAAATTGGCAACACATCGTGATATTTTTAAAACAGATATTGGCGTTCAAATTGGCAACTTTGTGGCAAAGTCACTTCATAGTTGTCTTAAATGGTCATTACTAAATATTTTCCACCTATTTTTATGTCATTTGATCGGTCAACAAAATTTAGGAGTTGCCAATTTGTAGAAGAAAACAATGATCAATTTTGCCTTAAAATAGCTCTCGTCCTTGATGGGTTATGCTACATGATACATATGTTTAATGTAACATGTAAGCAGTGGCATAGCTTCATGGGGGGGGGGGGGGGGGGGGGGGGGGGGGGGGACATCCACACCCCCAAGACAAAAACAGGGAAAAACATATTGAAAAAATAAACATGTGTCAACATAGAGAAGTACATGTAGCAATGCAAGAATTAATGTGCCCCCAAATGTTATTTTGCCCACAATGTTAAAGAGCTAGTACTGATTATTCTGCAGCTAATCTAGTATTTTCTGCTGCAGCTAGAACGATTAATTAGTTTTGGTAGCTTTTATAAGTTACCTTCAATTAATGATCTAGGCTGATCTCTGGTTATGTGCATAGTACATTGATATACATGTAGTACATAGATAGTGTATTTTGTATTTTGCTACCAAAATGCAATATCCGTTCTCCATTCATAAGAAGGTCTGCCTACAGTGGCATAGCTACGGGGGAGGGGGGCCACATGGGGTACTGCCCAATATAATATAAAACATAAGCTGGGTAGATTGTTTACAAAAAAAATCAATACATAAGGTGTACCCCCCCCAACAACAAAAAATTAAAAAAAAATAATAATAATAATTTGAGTGCCCCCCCCCCCTCCCCCAATCAGTCCGACCACGCTACATCACTATCTGCCTACATGTGTGCTCACCACAAACATATTAATTCATTTTTTCCCTTTTTATTTACTTTCCTACCCACACAGTCATTACATTATGAATCAAACCATCTCGGAAGGAATGCCAAGTATTAGATTATTTCCATTCGTGGGGTCAAAGGGCCCATTTTTATTACATCTGTGCTAAAGCAATAGTGGACATAAATTCATAAACACTGGCTCACTAGACCAGTGCCAGTCAAATTTAACTTCAATGGCAATACTAGAAATAAATCTAGAATGTTCACATTTTAGTTGCCCCAAAACCTGAATGTGGTGGCCCGAAATAAAGAAACACAGTATGAACAATTCTGTTATTTGGCATTGATGAAGCTTTGGTGGCCCGAAGCTTATTTGTAGTGGCCCTGGGCCAGCGGGCTTGTGTTAATTTTAACCATAGACTGTTTAAATGGACCAGCAAAAATGTCTGAAAATAATGTTTTGGTAGCCCAATCACTATGCAATCAGGCAGCTATTCGCACAACTTTTTATTACACTACAGTATACATTTTGGAGATTTGTTATTTCAAGTTTTAATGTTATAAATTAGGTCCAGTTGGCAGTTGTATCAGTAGCTGCTGGTATTATGGTTAAAATTACACTTTGTATACCAAAGTACAGTGTGTAAAGTGTAAACTGTACTACCGTAAACGTACTATAGTTAGGCTAGGTATCAGTTTCCACATGTTCAGTTATCATACATATCATATTATGTCAAGCGCTGATTGTGCAAACATCCTGTATTACACAAGGTTAGTCTGATTCTACCAGCATAATGACTGTGTGACATGTAACAGTATCAAGAAATATGGGGGCTCATAGCGGGGTGATACAGTCCTAGAAATGCCCAAAACACAACACCCTCAAAATTACAGTGTAAAATGTCAGTGGCGTAGCATAGTCTGGCTGAATGGGGAGGCACACAAATGTTTTGGGAGGGGGGGCACACTTTATGAATTTTTGTTTTGTTTTTAAATGTTCCCCTCATGTTTTCTATTGTTTTTGTCAAAAGTATGGGGGGGGGGGGGGGGGGGCGCACAGGCACAAATGTGCACATTTTTGCTCTTGAATATTTAGTTTTTATTCCTGTAGGCTACATGTACAAATGGCTTTCCATAACTACATACTTATTTAATCCAAACAAAATTTAAGTTCAACTCAAATGTAAATTCTTTGTAAAACAGTTTCCAGTCACTGATATATTATGGGATTTGAAGATTTGTTCAAAATGAATGTAAATATCAGGATCCTGATAAGCAGATTTTGGTTCCATGACAATTGCATTATTATTTTAAATACAGCCATACAATATATATATATGGCAGAGAATGAATTACATTTAGCATGCCATAATTATGTTTAAAGTTCATTACAAAAGGAAACATCATCGACAATGAAATAAAAATACTTGGTTATTACAAGCAATAATTTCTTATTCTAACTTTATTTATAAAAAAATGTCAGTTTTGTAACCATATTTTTAATCAACCACCCAGACATTGCACATCATCTACATGTACAGTAATGTACATACCATGATGTACATGTACCACTTGAATCTGACTGTGTAAATTTACATTGCAAATAGAGGACAAACCCACTCCAGTTGTACTTTGTGTACACGTCTATTGCCACTCCTATATAGTTGATTACACTATGACTCTTAATATACATGTATACATAACTGTCTGAAATGAAACGTTTAAGAAAACAAGGACAAAAAGATGAAATTGTATATGTCAGATCCTGGAGGAAATTCCTTCCTTTTATGTGGTTTCCGCTTCTAATACATAATTGGTGCATTCGTGCAGGTAGCAGATCAAGCTATTTTTAATGGGATTAAAGGTAAATGACAGTAGTGCGAAACGCCCCACACAAAACCAAATGAAATGTACGCTCTTATAACCAACCATGTGAAAGAATATAATTTTACTAATATGGAATTATACAAATTTGGCCAGGAAACCGCCTACTAATTGATAATGTATATTTGCAAAATTATAAAACTGATTTACTGTAAATCGTACCGCCAACGCGGAATCGCACATCATACGCTATGTGCAAATGACCTCGTGGTCTACACATGGTCTCCGCTATGCGGGCTTGTCGATATCTCCAGCCCAGCGCTAGCGGCTCGAAGGAGCGGTGGATTTATAAATTTCACGGGCGGCCATTTGATTTCTTCCGATATTTTTGTATTTAACGATGCCCAGGTTTGGATTTTACCACACAAGCCCTTTTTAAATACTTATTCAACAATATTGATCAATTAGTTTGGCCAATG
>JBAMJV010006712.1:0-66159 GCA_037951105.1 Echinarachnius parma
GTCGCCAAACTTCTTTGCCGATGCCCGAGCGATCTACGCGCGATCGAGCGACCTGTTTACGAGCTCGTTTACGAGCTCTTCGACCTAAAATTTCGGCGTTTGAAAATCGCTTACTTGGGAGCAGGTTTCGGTGCCCTGCGAACGTCGGCCGAACCCTGAAAAACGCGGCGGAGCTCCCAGTATTCGCGCAGACACCGGCCGTAATCCGGGCGAAAATGCCCTTTTGAGCTCTGTTTAGGATTTGTGACGGCTCCTTAAAGAGAGTACAGTTTTGGTCAAACTGAATTTAAGTAACCAAAACCTGCACAATTACAATACAAACTAATATTTATAACTCCACCATGCTCTGAAGGTATAAACAATTACAAACGACTAAGTAACAAGCCTATTATCATTCAAAAAGAGCCGTTAAAACTAAAGAAGCCGCTCTCTCAAGAACTCATTAGTTTCAACCATTAAAACAAAATGTGTGCATGTGATTTGTTGTTGAAATAATGATTAAAAAGAGAGATAATCAACAACTATTTAAAAACCTCTTTGTACATTAAAAAAAAAGGAAGCATTTAAAAAAAAATTGTAACGGCTGGTTCAGAGTCAAATGCTTCCGCAGACAATATTTGTGAATTAATTAATGGCAACGTACATTGTATTTGTGACCTCAGGAAGTTGGTAATCGCTCGCTTACTCAAATGTAGGCTTACGTGTTTGCTCTTTCAACCGGATCCCTAATTATTAATGATCATAATATATTCACGTCAGGTTTTGTAGCACGGTCCATACAGCACTGCATGTATACCATGTGCACACCTTAGTACTGATTGAGGAAGTAGAATAAACATTGAATAATTATACAGTTTAGTGGTTGTTTGGGGGAAAAGGTTTTCTGTTTGTAAATGTATATAACATATGGGCTCTACAAAAAAGTTATATTATCATGCCATATATCTGGTTTACCATGTTGAACTGATTATCTTTACAACTAACAACAACAATGGCACATAATCACAAATGGCAACATATTTGGTAAAGGAGATAGCAAAACGAGTATCTTTCCTGGAGGCTTATCCTTTACTACATGCAAATAGGTGGCCATAATTATGTGAACGACAATAACAAAACCCTGCACTTGTCGGTAGTGCATGTTTTGAATACATTGGCATTGTAAGTTGTACACATAATGTTTATAAAAGACTTATGATTGTATAATTGAAACAGTCATATCTTCGCCAAATATTGACCAATCTTTTTAGAACAAAGCATCAAATAAAAGCTTGTGCAGGCCTTGTTATGGTATGACAATCTTTTTTACCGACAAGTGCAGGGTTTTGCTATAGCCGGTCACATTTAAACAATGTCATACCATTATGGAATTATTTGACTCACCATAATATTACACCCTTATGATCTTTACAAATGGAAAACAAAATATATAACTTAAATATTATATCATTCCTACTGGCAGAATACATTTCGATAAAAGAGCTATCAAGATCAAGCATCATTAGTTAATGCCAACCATTAAAAGAGCTCTAGTAACTTTATTGACATGTGCAACACGTGACGAATTGTAAATTACATTGTGTATATTTGTGTGATCTGATATGTGTTTTTGGTAATGTGTGAACATGTAAACGTTAAACATTTAAATTAAAAATATCACAAAATTAATTATTTAATTTCTCTTTGATATGACCTCTAATGTGTAATGCGAATTAGCTGTCCTGATCTAGCAGCTAATATTTACCTCATGCAATAGCATTGCATTGTTTCCATTGTATCTGCATTCATTTAATTTTATTTTATACACCTTTCAGATGATATAAAGACATTTTGCACATAATTCCCTTCTTTCATTAACATCATCAAGAATATTCATAATCAGAACTTAAATCTTCAGCAGTGCTAAAGCAAGAGCCTTAATGAGTCACTGAGGAGTAACAATTAGTCAGTTGTA
Source organism: Echinarachnius parma (assembly GCA_037951105.1). Lineage (NCBI taxonomy): Eukaryota > Metazoa > Echinodermata > Echinoidea > Clypeasteroida > Echinarachniidae > Echinarachnius > Echinarachnius parma. The sequence continues at coordinate 1,955 of JBAMJV010006712.1, forward strand.
ATTTTATATTCACTTCGAGCATGGTGCAGTTCTACCTACATGAATTAGTTTGTAATGTAATGGTCAGTTTGACCAAAACTGTGCTCTCTTTACCAAAACTCAACTATCACTTTAAACACTGTCTTTGTTATTGATAAATATTTATGCTTTAATATGACCAAACATCCGGGAATATTAAACGCTGTATAAACGAAAAAAAAAATAAGTCAGCAAACAATACTTCGCATTTCGCGTTTGTAATTCGGCCATGGCCATCGATATACATATATAATGTAGGCGCATTCATTTACGTGATAGTTGAGTTTGGTATAGAGGGCGCTGCACGAAATAATTTGTTTGTGAGTTAATGAAAACAATTTGAAAGAGCATACAATTTTAATGGCAGAATAAATGTTATTAAATTTTGATCAAAATTGGTTCAGAGGCGGCTGAATTAACCGGTTGTTATTATTGTGGGGCCCCACAATCTTCAATAATCCGTTGAAAGAAAAATGCTTAACCTTTTTCAAAAAATTACAAAAGATGTTTTTGAATAGATGTTGATGATCTCTCTATTTAATCATACTTTTAACAAAACATCACATGCACAATTTGTTATAAAAAATGGTTGAAACCAATGAGTTTTTAGAGAGCGCCCTTTTAAGATGTAACGTCCCTTTTTTATGATAACAGGCTTTTAGACGTTTGTAATTTTCTATACCTTTCGACCATGGTGGAGTTATAACTATTAGGTTTCGGTCACTAAAATTTAGTTTGACCATAACTGTACTCTATTTTATACCAAAACTCAACTATCCATTTAAAGGGATAGTTGTATTTTAGCGTTATGCTGCCCTAAAACTACATAGATTTGCCCAAATATGATACGGATTTGCCCAAAATATGTGACATATTTTGCCGGAATGTGAGATGCCTTTTCCCCGAATATGGTCGTTTTTAAAAACTCAACGGGGGCTGCAGCCCCCTCAGCCCCTCAGCCCCCGCCTCCTACGCCTTTGATTGTGACCGTGGGAAGTTGGTACATTGCTCACCCAAATATAGCTTCAATATTATCTTTGCTCTTTCAACTGCCCGTTCAAAAGTCAATTTTTATAGCACGGTCCACACAACACTGTACATATACCAGTGCACACACTATTACGGATTGAGGAAGTAGAATGAATATAATAATACAATTGAGTGGTTTTGAATTCAATTGTTTGGCGGGGGAATTGGTTCCTGTTTATAAATGTACATATGCGGGCTCTATAAAACAAGTCATACCTTCATCCCATATAACTGATTTACGATTTTGAACTTAATAGTTAACAAACTAACAACAACAATGACAAATAATCACAAAAGGCAATGTATATTTGGTAAAGGAGGCTTATCCTTTACCACATGCAAATAGGTGGACTAAAAAACAATGTCATAACATGATCGAATTATTTGACTTACCATATTAATAGACCCCTATGATCTTTGCAAATGGAAAACCAAATATAATCTCTACTGGCAGAATACATTTCGGTAAAGGAGCTAGCAAAATCGGTAACTTTATTGACATGTGCAAAACATGATGAATGGTAAATAACATGTGTATTTTTGTGATCTGATATGTCCACTTAGTAATGTGTGAACATTAGCGTTAAATGGATGCTATAATGGCCGAGTAATTAGCGAAAATGTGAAGTAATATTCGCAAAGGCATTGGCCCGAGTTCTCATCAGTGGCTCAATTTGAGCCCGGCCTAAAACAAACAAAGACTACCGGTAAGCAGTAAAACCATTTTGCACCTGCAGACCTATTGATTATTGCTATTCGCCACCAGATATATTATAATTGTTTCATTTCCTTATCCAGTCAATCCCTCTAGTTCTACTTGCCTTTATTGGAATTAGGACAAAGGGCTGCTTGCCATTTCAGTAATAGAATAACCGGTCACCAGTATATACAATGTCTTGGATGATCCAGGACGCAATTTGGCTGATGATCGACTATAATATGAATTGAGTTTCAAGCGGCCCATCGTCCTGATGTCTATAAGCAGAACTCAAGGGATTGACTGGGTAATGAAAGGAAACAATTATGATATCTCTGGTGGCGAATAGCAACAATAAATCGGTCCACATGTGCATAGCGGTTTAACTGCGTTCATATTCATGGTTTTCATCACACAGTCACGGTCCTTTTTTTGGACTTCGAGACGACAGCTAGCCAAAGGCGGAATACACCAGTTCGTAGATAGCATTGGGGCCCGGATATGGGTCGTTTGACCCCTTGACCATTGAATTTACAATCATGGGTAGGATATATATAAAGCTTTTAATCTGTGCAGTCATGTTCAGAGTGGCAGATGGTTGTCATGGGATATCCTTTGTTACTTTCATGAGAACAATTGATCAACCTACGCAACAAGGAATTTCCAATCGATGTACTCAAGAATAATAAGTAAAGAACCTTATCCAGTCCTTTCAATTCGATGAATGCCGCATTGGGTCGATTGACCTTTGTATTGCGCATGCGCAGATTGTAACTACGAACTGGCTTATACGTACGTAACTCGCTTTGTTATTCGTACATGTTGTATAGATCTTTTTAGTGCAGTCGCACATGACTGGACATGATAAATAAAAAATATTCAGAACGACCAAACACATTTGAATACCAGTGCACACACTATTACGGATTGAGGAAGTAGAATGAATATAATAATACAATATAGTGCTTTTGAATTAAATTATTTGTTGGGGGAAAAGGTTCCGGTGTATAAATGTACATAAACGGGCTCTATAAAACATGTCATAGAGTGGTGAAGTGTGATGTCATGAATGATGTCATAAACATTTTTTTTAGAATTTTCAAATTTGGACTTCATTTTCAGAAAGAGCATAACAAATAATGTCCAAATACCGAAAATCAAAGGAATAGGTTACGTATTGGCTGAGATATGCCCATCATAATGATTTTTTTTGTCAATGGGCAATCAGTGTTATAGTGCACTGGTTCCTAATTTAGGAACCAGTGCACTATAACACTGATTGCCTATTGAAGTAAAATTCATTCGGGTGGGCCTATCTCTGCCAAAACGTAACCTATTCCTTTGATTTTCGGTATTTGGACATTATTTGTTATGCTCTTTCTGAAAATGAAGTCTATATTATAATTGTTTCCTTTCATTATCCTGTCAATCCCTCTAGTTATGCTTGCCTTAGGTATTAGGACATAGGGATGCTTGCCATTTCAGTAATAGTATAACCGGCCACCAGTATAATATGTCCTGGATATTCCAGGACGCAATTTGGCTGAAGATCGACTGTAGTATGACTTGAATTTCAGGCGGCCCATTGTCCTGATGCCTATAAGCATTGACTGGATAATGACAGGAAACAATTATAATATCTCTGGTGGCGAATAGCAACAATAAATCGGTCCACATGTGCAAAGCGGTTTAACTGGTTACTGGTAGTCTATGTCTTTTTAGGCCGGACTAAAGTTGAGCCACTGATGAGAATTCGGGCCATTGAATTTATTTGGTACACAGTTATAACTTCCCAGTGGATAATGAATCTGATCACTTCAATCCTAAATATATTTTAAAAATTAGGGAAATTCGAAACAAAAACATGTCCCATGCCTCTATATTGGTAATACAAATACAACAGGGTATGAAAGAAGCAATATCTGGACAGTTCTGAGTAAGTTTTTATGGAATTGGACAATGCTACCAGATCATATTAAAGGGATGGTACGGTTTTGGTCAAAAATAGTTTTGGTAATTAAAACTTGCAAATTATTATTAAAAACTAACAGTTATTGTTCAATGATACATGAATGGTATTTTTGAAAAAGTGCAAGCATTTTTTTTATTTTTTGAAAAAATCATCTAATTATTTGGGCCCCAAATAAATATAAGATCAGATATATTTATTGATATTTCAGCCGTTTCTGGATCGATTTTGACCAAATAAAGTTAGTTCTGCCATTAAAATTGCATGTTCTCTCAAATTCGACACTCAGTTTGTTATTACCTTACAACAAAATTGTGATGTGCAGCGCCCTCTCTACCAAAACTAAACTACCCCTTTAAACTACTTATTCAATAGAGAGATCATACAAAAAAAGATCTGGGTAGATTTTCAAAAAAATATTTTCTTTTGATTAATTATTGAATATAAGTTGGCCCCCTCATTAATTCCAATTTGATATACTTATGAATATTTCAGCTGTTTCTGAACTGATTTTGATCCAATAAAATTGATTCTGTCGATTTTACATTCAGCTTTTCATTACCTCACACAAAATATTTCTTTATTATTTTCGCGCATATTAGTCGGCCAGGTGTAAAGATAAACAAAATGATCACCATTACAACTCCCGATTCTTTATTTATTTGACATTCCGTAGAATGATGTAAACAATTTAATGAAGGTGTCAGTAAGACATGAATTTGTAAAGAATATACAATGGCAACTATGTGCGTTGAATCTCATATTCATGGTTTTCATCACACAGTCACGGTCCTTTGTTTAGACTTCGAGACCATATTTAGCTAAAGGTGGGACACGTACGTTACTCGCTCTCTTATGTATACATGTTGTATAGCTCTTTTTTAGCCGTTGCACATGACTGGATAAGATAAATAGAATATTCAGAGCGATCAAACATGTTTTAATAAAAGGGAGTTTCCCATTGTCCCTGCCCATGACAATAGTTTATGATAATCCATGAGTGTACGGTAAATATTTTCACGGGTTTGAAGCTTTTTGCTAGAATGTCTTACCCTCTATATTTCAATTGAAAACCTTAACAAGTTATAACTAATAACTATATATAACAATATTGTTTTCAATTATTCATTTTCACATCAAATAAAAACAATATTTATAGATGTGTACACAAATTAGCATTCACTGTATAAAACAAAATTTAAATAGGAAACTACAAAGAAGGCCAAATGGCCTTGTAGGAAGCCCCCAAGCAGTGTTAAGGTAATTTACTTATACAAACCCAAAAAGAAAGAAAAGAAAAAAAAGAGACACATACATGACAAAATATGACAGGGACATCGTGCATGGCAAGTAATACAAATTGGAGTAATCATTACAAAATCATGAATTTGAGAATCTGAACGTAAAATAGTATAATTAATATTATTGGTTATAAAATCAATTTTGGACGAGTAATAGCCCACATAATTTTGTCCCCAAACTATGTTCCTTTATAGGAAATGAGACAATTTAATAGGAATAATTATGATCGAGTTTAGTACCCCCCCCCCCCCCACCCCCAAATATTTGTCCAAACTATCTGGGGAGGGGGTGAAGCCCCTGGCGCCCCCTCCCTCGCGCCCAATGTGAATATTAGATTGTGGAATTGTATTCATTGTTGCCTTTCTTTTTCTTTCGAAATCTGTTCACACATGCACTAGGATAAAACAAACAAAAACAAATTACAAAAATGCACTCGGATGTGACGGTGTGTGTACAGTGCGCACTCGCGGATTGTAAACATGATATTAAAGGGGTAGTTCAGTTTTGGTATAGAGGGCGCTGCAAGAAATATTTTGTATGTGAGATGACAAACTGAGTGTAAACTTTGAAAGAGCACACAAATGACAGAATCAACTTCATTTGATCAAAATCGGTTCAGAAACGGCTGAAATATGAGTGATTATATCCGATCGGAATATATCTGGGACCCAGATTTATTCGACGATTTTTTTTTTTTTATTTAAAAATGCTTACACTTTTTCAAACATTTTCAAAAAAAGGTTTTTAAATAATTGTTGATGATCTCCCTATTTAATCATTGTTTCAACAAAACATCAGATGCATACATTTGTATGAAAAATGGTTGAAACCAATGCTTTTTTAGAGAGCGCCCTCTTGTGTTTGAATTGCTCATTTTAATGATAACAGGCTTCTGTAATTTTCTATAACTTTTCAAGCATGGTGGAGTTAAACTATAAGTTTGTTATAATATTGTGCAGGTTTTGGTTACTAAAGCCCAGCCTTACCACAACTGTACTACCCCTTTAATATATACACGGAACAACCAGTGGAATATCATAATTAGCACCGATGTGAATGTAAATATGTTGAATTGTATTTGTGTTGCCTTCCTTTTTCTTTAGAAATCTTTTCATTCATGCACCGGGATAAAAAAAAATATTAAAAAACCCTGAATGCACTCGGGTTTGACGGTGTTTGTACAGTGCGCTTCGCGGCTATGAAATGTACTGTTAATATGCACACGGAACAAGAGGAATATCATAATTTGCACACTATCGTATAATCCTTTTTTTTGCCGAAGTGTGTAAATCCATTCTCTCTGCCGACGTTTTGATAACGTCATGTACGGCATATATGTGATACATCTCGGACAAGTAAATGAGTGCTCAATATTGACAAAATGGCGCCTTCTGAGACGAAGAGTTCTCATAATCTTTGGTGGAAAGTTTTTGGAATACTAGCCTTATATTCACTGACTTCGTCTGCCCAAGGTAACTTGAAATTGTTTAATCGTTCAGACTTTGTTCATTTGTGATAGGCCTATTTGATTGTTCATTTGTGATAGTCTGAAAAATGGATCATAGTTGTACCTACATGTATAAACCAAATTATGATTATAATGTGTATCCTCAGTTTACTTGGTACTTAATTAGCCATGTTGGTAGATTTATCCTCATATAACATCCAAAGCAGTTTTAACTGGAGGTGGGTCCATCATAAGGACAGAAGGGACCTTTAACCTTGCAAATAAAGGATTGAAGTAGTTTCTACATTTTGTTATTCAAAACAATTTTGGAAACGTTGCCTGTTAATGGATGTAAATATGTGTGCTCTCAAAACAAGTACTATTATGATAATATATAATGGATTTACAAAGTTAAATAATAATAATAATAATATTCGACTAATAACGTTAGTAGTTTGTTCCATTCCGTGGTTGTCCGCGAATGTCCCCTTCTATTTCTAGCTCCTTTGTGTTAAAAAATATTGATGTTTGATGTAAAAATGGAATATGTGCAATATTATCCTTTCTCCAGACATGTCATTCTCTTTTAATTGCTTCATTTCGCCGCTTTTCCCCTATCTTCTTTTAATTTCTAACGCTAGATTTCTTTCTAGCTTTCCATTTCCCTCTTCCCCCTTCTCTCCCTCTCTCCCTCCCACCGGCTCTCCCCTCTCTTAGTTCCTCTCCCTCTTCCCTCCACTTTCCCTTTCTTACTCTATATTTATTTCATACGTTTTATTTCTCTAGCTATTTCTTGTCTATTTCTCTCTTTTTTTCCTTCCAAACCGTGAGTCATTTAAAAACTACGGGAGTATTGTGTAATATTTGTACATATGTCCATATATTATGTCATTTATCGTCTTATCATAATAAGCAGGTGATTGGTATTGAGGGCGCTACACAAAATATTTTTTTGTGAGATAATGAAAAACTGAGTGTCAATTAAAAGAACATACAATTCTAATGACAGATTGAACTTTATTTGATAAAAATCGGTTCAGAAATGGCTGAAATATCCATAAACATAACCATTTGTAATATTTGTGGGGCCCCACAATTTTGAACCAGCCGTTAAAAAATGTTAAGAAATTCTTCCTCTTTTCAAAAATGTGCAAAAGAGGTTTTTAAATAGTTATTGATTATCTCTCTTTCTAATCACTATTTCAACAAAACATCACATGCACAATATTTGAAATGGTTCAAACCAATGAGTTTTTAGAGAGCGCCCTCTTGAGTTGTAACGGCTCTTTTTGAATGAGAACAGGTTTTTTACTAAGTCATTTGTAATTTTTCATTCATTTCGAGCATGGTGGAGTTATAACTATAAGTTTGTAATGTAATGGTGCAGGTTCTTGTTACTAAAATTCAGTTTGACCAAAAATGTACTATAATTTACCAAAACTCAACTATCCCTTTAAATGTAATGTCTCAAAGGGATACACATTTGTTTGAATCTCATCGCAATTTTTTAAACATCATCTAAGTCATTTTTCAAGTCAATTGGTTTTCGATCAATCATATTTTTTGTCGTTTGTTAGTTAATTGTCCTGATTACACATTTTACTGCCGTTTATCGGACAAAAGTAGTTTTTCAAGAGCACTCTGAACAGCTATATATACGAATATGCATAACCACACTGTAAAAAATAACTGTAAAATTACAGGGTTTTTTGCCCTTAAAATTACAACTTTTCACCGTTTTATCAAACTTACAGAACTTGTCCGGTAAAATAACAGAAATCTTGTTAGTTTATGGGAAATCATCATTTATTTACAACTACCTACAGTCATAACTGTTAATAAACGGGTTTCCTGTACTACCTATGACTGTCCCTGTTTTTTTTACACACTGTTCACATGGCTCTGATTTTTTTACGAACATTTTCCTGTTAAAAAACGACACTTGCTTGTATAATCAAACAAAAAATGTATGCTAACAACATAGGCTGTGTTTTTTACTACCCCGGTCTGTGAAAAAACAGGGAACCTGTTAAAAACCTACAGTTTTGTGTAAACACTAAATACAAATATACCGTTAAACCACACAATTTCCAGTAATTTAGAGATTCCATGTATGATTACAAGTCGGCCTATAAATTTTCAAGACAGGCTTGTGAAAAAATGCAATTCGCCTGTAAAAAGACAATACTTTCTAATAACAAATACAATAATTGTAAAATTACAGGTTTTTTTGCCCTTAAAATTACAATTTTGCACCGTTTGATCAATTTTACAGAATTTATCCTGAAATGTTGTTAGTTTATGGAAATTATCTTTTACTCGTTGCAGGTAGTACGAAACCGTTTATTAACAGTTATGAATTTCATAACTGTTAACAAACGGTTTTTCGTACTACCTGCAACTTTCCCTGTTTTTTGTACAAAATTTGTTCGCAAGGTTCTGTTTTTATTTACTGGCGACAATTTTCCTGTTAAAAAGCGACAATTTATCTTATAAAAACAGAACAAATACTGTAGACCTACGCTAACAACACAGGCAGTTTATTTTACTACCCAGGTCTGTGAACAAACAAAACAGGTAAACCTGTTAAAAAACCTACATTATTTTAGGCATAAATACGAATATACCGTTAAATCACAACATTTCCAGTAATTTGTAACAGGTTCATGAATATTCATGAGCTAGTTTGTGCTTTTGCAAAATGAACAGAAAAATCTGTTCATAATCCCGTTATTTTGTAAAATGATTATCGAAATTAATTTTTGATTTAGATTAGTGTAATTAATTATCAGTGGACTCTTGTTAATCCCTTATGGGTGACAATTCATGAATGCAATAATGTTTTAACGTCTGTGTTAAAGTACTAACCATTAAAACACATACATCGTGGTGTACCATGTTTATAAGCTAATCGTGAACAAAGGAAGATGAATAGGAACGATAGGTACGATAGGTATAGGCTTAGGGCACAATGTCGTAGGTTATTAGGACTAGGAGGATTGGTCTACACTGTAACAAATAACTCCCAGGAATTTCTCGCCAAAAACGCTATTCTTTTTTTACAGTGTATGCCGTGAAAAATACAGAAAGAGTATGTGGAAAAACAAAATACAGAAACAGGAACATCATATTTTAACAGGAAAGTCGCTGTTACAAAACAGAGAAAACTTGAATTTTACAAGATTATATGACATGAAAAATACAGAAAGCTACTGTGAAATTACAGTATGATCATTAACGGGAACCTGTAATTTTACGTGAGGCTATAAAATAACAAGAACTCTCGTAAAATAACGGGGGTTCCTGGCGTTACGACTGCCATGACATTCCCGTAAAAAAACGGCATTTATTGTTTACAGTGCATCTTTTCTCCCCTTTCCAGTTGCATATCTGCACATGACAATATTGACCGGAGGGCAAACAAGTGTAGATGTTGCGACCGAACAGTACCAATGCTACAGTACTGGTCCTGGTTCTGAGACCACGTTCGAGTTTGGACGGACGGCTCCCATCCCATCTAATTCGGCACCAGGCAATGCTTACCTGCACTCTAACCCCCAGAATGGGAACCCGATGATCGTGGACTCTGGCTTAGGGTTTGGACCCTTCTTCTGCAGAGGGTCAAAAGACGGATTCGAAACAATCACAATATCAACATTCTTCGTGAGAAGTGACGGTAAAAGGCGTTCCTCTGAGATATCTTTGTTAAATTTCTCCAAAATGCCCTTCCATAATGCCAGTCGCGTAGCGACAGGGGATATGCCCCCAATAATTGTATACAAAACATAATGGGGAAATTCTTGACCAAAATATTAAAGAAAACATAGAGTGATGTGCCCCCCACACACAATAATTCGCGTGCCACCCCAAAACCACACCGGCACCTGGGTACATTTCATGAGGTAATACATTTGAAATGAATTTTACATGTGCATTTGGACTGCGATTACGGGTTAAGCTGATGATAGTTCCTTAGTGAATATAATGTTTAACACAGTAAATTGATATTATCTTATGTAGAGATAACTTTCTAAATAAACCTGAGTCTAAATTCGAAATCGATAAACTAAATCTTTAAAGCCAAATGCATATTGGGAATCACCCCACACACAACAAATGAAATGTAGCCTACGCTCTTATCACCAACCATGTGAAAGATATTATTTGTTTACTAATGTGGGATTATACAAATTTGGCCAAGAAACCGCCTATTCATTTATATATTTGCAATTTAGAAAACGATCTTTAGATACAGATCGATATCGCCGACGGTTATATTTTGAAATGTTCGTCCGCAAACTAAATGCATAGCACACGCATACCCCGCCGCGCGTGGCAGAACAGCAGCCGATCGGCTCTCTACAAGACTCGTGGCCGGGAGAGTCCTGCGGGCCAAACAATCTGTGCGCCGCTCAATGCGCTGCTAAAGGGCCGGTCATACTTACGGTAGGGGACGTAGTGATCCGTAGGGTAATTTAATGTGGATCAGACGTGGTGTAAGTACGTTAAACTAGGTTAAACTAAGTTGAACAACGTGGAACTAAGTTGAATTACGTTAAGGTACGGTGGTTGGCCACGGAAGGGTACGGATAAGTACGTATAAGTACATTAAACTACGCTAGACTATACGCTAATGTGGGTACAGCTTGCTCACGGACAGGTACGGAGTGGTACGTCTGACTACGCTTGAGTACGAGAGACTGCGGTAGCCACTACGCTGGACTACGCTAAAGAACGTCAAACTACGGTAAATAGCAACCCCGCACGGAGTATAACAGCCAGCCGGTGGTGTGGTACGGCCATTGTGCGCTTTTTTTTAAACATAGCAGTTCTGTGAAATTTGTCTATTTTTTTGCTCAAACATGTCTGGATCAAGACTGTCGATGCTGGTTTTGTACACGGTAAAGTACGTTAGAGTACGCAAGAGTACATTTAAGTACGTAGCGAAGTACGTTAGACTACGCTAGGCTTCGTTAGACTACGTTAGACTACGTTAAACTTCGGTTTAGTCAGTTAGTACGTTATTACTACGGATGCCTTTAACGTACCGCTCTTTTGAACATGTTCAAAAATTAAATCGAAGATCACGGCTCTCCCGAGTTAATACCAAGTTAGCATCACGGACAACTACGGTACGATACGGATGCTAGTACGTTCAACTACCTTCAACTTCGTTCAACTACGATCAACAACGTTATCCACCACTACGTTCAACTACGTCCACTACCGCAAGTATGACCGGCCCTTTAATCTAATCAGCGACGCATAGAATTTTCCAAATTTGTTCGCATTTTACGCTGTTATGGTTCATATTTTACCATCTAAACCCTCTTTTATATTATTTCAACCATGTTGATCAATTTGTTTGGCCAACAGGGCAGATTTCCATAATGTTTACAATACTGTTTTATGGCTTTGGAACTTGTTATTAACCACCAAGTCTGATAATCATGTACACGCCACCATGGCCATCACGGCTAATTTACAAGGCTGTTTTCATTCAAAATCAGCCTTTAACGCTAGAGGGCGTCCTCCAGAGACCTCAAGTTTCAACCATTTTTAAAATCAACAAGTGTAAGTGTGATGTTTTGTTGAAATAAGTATTTAAAAACCATTTTGAGGTTAAAAAAAATATGTAGAATGTATACATAATTTCTAAATTTGTTTAATGAAAATTGTTCCCAACATTTATTTCAATCGGATATATTATTTCAGCTGTTTCTGGATCGAAATCGTGTGTTCTTTCAGATGTTATACTTAGTATGTATTTACCTCACTAACAATTATTTATTGAAGCGTCCTCTAAACCAAAACTGAACCATCCCTTTTAAATGATCCATACAGGGTGGCCCCCCAAAAAACGGAACGGGACACTTCCCAAAATAAAATAATAAAATGATTACGTCCATCGGATAGGGTGTCTTGTCCAATGGAAAACAATACCAAGTCAATCCGGTCGTGTAGTTTTTGTTGAAGGGCGCTGTGAGTGACACCATGTCAGGTTCCCTTTTTGTCAATTTTTACCAAGTCAGTGATAGATAAATCGCACTTACTGCCCGTCATAGCAGTGAAGAACGAGCAATACGGGCGCCATTGTTAGGGTGCATTCAGCTGTGTCCCGAGAGAATGGGCATAGTTGTCCAATGCTATGACTGGCAGGAAATGCGATTTATCAGACAGTGACTCGGTAAAAAAATGACAAAAATAGGAACCTGACATAGTCTCACTTAAGACGTCCTACAACAAAAACTACTCGTCCAAAATTACTGTTCTCGGTATTTTCAATTGAAAGGATACTCTATCTGATAAACATAATCGTTTTGTTACTATATTTTGGGAAATGCCCTGTTCCGTTTTTGTTTGTGCCACCCTGTATAGTAACATTGTCCATATCCTTACCTATAACTCTAGGGGCTCTCTAATACCTTGTTCTATTCGCATTACCAATAGAAGCATGGAACATTGGTTTTTCGAATTTGCCGCTCGTTAAAAAGATATTTACGATTGAAGTGTTCGACTTTTTAATTATCCACTGTAAAGTTATTACTGTGTACCGAATCAGTGCAATGAGTTAGCAAATATCACTTTGCTTTTTTGCTCATTTCTCGTCCAGATTTTCACACGTTACTTAGTGGACATATCAGATCACAAAGCATTCCAATTGTATCAACCATTCGGCACTCATAACTCCTTGCACATGTCAACAAAATTACTAGATCCCTTTAACATGTTTAAAGGGCTCTAGTCACTTTATTGACATATAATTATGCCAAAAAACTAACACAGGGTTAATAAAATGTGTATTTGTGTGATTCGATATGTCCACTGAATGATGTGTGAACATTTCATGTTAAATGTTTAATGGATTTTTGTATGGCCGCGGGCAAAAATGCAAAGTGATAATGCATTTGCTAACTCGTTGCATTAACTTTGTATAAAGTTGAAGGTGTACCAGGCAGACCTTCACATTCATAAACTACGATCATAAATATCTTTATAACGAAAGCCAAATTCAGTCATTTTGGGTTGATTTTGAGAATGATACTAGATCCCTTCAATACGGTAATTACTCCGGTGATTTTGAACTACTAGCATCATGAACATACTAAATATAATAATATTAAATCGTTACCACCTAAATACCTAGTACAACCGAGTATACAACATAAAGGCGTTATATGGAAGTGGAAAAGTGTGCCAGTTTAAAATTCAAGGGTATTATTTTATCATAATTTATTATGCATTAGCTACCAGGATATACTAGTTAGTAAATGTTAGTAAATTGTTTTTTGTTGTATTTGTTTATCACTTTTTTTCTTTAATTTGATATACTTAAATTCGTATTTATACGTTATAATAATGATAATAATAATTGCAGCTTATATAGCGCATTGTAACCAAACTGGTTCCCTATGCGCTTTACATAACTCATATCTGTACGTAATTTACTAGCCTAAGGGTTAACTTGAAGTAGTTTATGTTAGTTTTGTTTGTATTATTAAAGATAGTTTAGTCAAGTGTCTTGTGTTTGTATAAATTATTTTTTTTTTAAATGTAATTTCTGGACCACATGGAAGACCACGAGTGCCATGTTAGCACACCTGTAAGTGGGCCATCCAGCTGATGTTGGTTAAAAAATCGCACTGCTAAAGGGATCTAGTAACTTTGTTGACATGTGCAAAAAGTGATGATTGGTTGTATAATGTATATTGTTGTTATCTATTATGTCCACAGGCTATTGTGTGAAAATTTCAAGTCAAATGGACGTTATATGACCGAGTAATGAGCAAAAATGCAAAGTGATATTCACTAACTCACAGCACTCACTTTGTACACGGTTTCAAAACTCCAACGGATATTTTATTATCTGAAAACTTCAATCCTTCATATCTTTGTAACGAAAGGGAAATTAAAAAAAACGTAACCTGTCCCACGAACAAAACAAGGTATGAGAGAACTGCTAGTTTTCCAATTGGATTTTGAGGATTTGGACAATGTTGCTAAGTCCCTTTAATACTTGTATTTTTATTTGTTGTATTTTAAGACGAACAATAAAAATCAATCAATCAATCGAAAAAAATACTATTATGTTTTTATATTCCACAGCTAAATTTACTCCTAGTGACAGCGTCTTCACCAGGACTGTCAATGTTGGTGACACAGGAGTGGTCATCACCATGTTGAAGGACGATAATCCTACACATCCTGATAGTGAAATCAGATGGAGGAAAGATGGTAGTGGTTTCATTAATTCAGCTGAGGGCTCACTAGAGTTCACCTTCCCTGACCCAATCCGAAGCTCTGATGGAGGAATCTACGAGATCCACTATAATGGTGATAGACCAGCGGATCGAGGCGGATTGTACAGGCTCATTGTCAGAGGTATACATTATCATATAGTGCGTCGTCATGTCAAGATTTAAATAATGTAAAATCAAAGTAGACAGTAACATGTGCAGTAAATTTTGTTGTGATATAATATAGTGTCAATTCATGTATTAATTTGCAGGACATTGTAATTAGACAGTTGTTGAGTATAAGCCTACTCAACATGTTCAAGTCAACTGGTATGAATAATCTTTATAATACCACTATAGTCGACCACTATAGTATACCACTATATTTTTTCTAAATATGCAGCTTCATTCGATTTTAACTATACGTGATTGTATCCATGGGCGTATAGGGGCACGTCCTCATCAGGGGGGCTGAGGTCTTTTGCGCGAATTTTCACCTGACAAGCAAAACAAGAAGACGAAAAGAGAAAACCCCTCTCCTCTTAATTTATTGCCCGAAAATTACATGTTTTCGTCCAAAATAACACGATTTTGCCCGAATATGAGACGGTTTTGCCCAAATCTAACATGATTTTGCCCGAATTTCAGGTGCGTTTTGCCCGAACTATAGCATTTTCAAAACTCCGGGGGGGGGGGGGGGGGAGGGGGGTTACAGTCCCCAGCCCCCCGCCTTCTACGCCCATGATTGTATCAACTTGAATATACTAGAGTTATAATAAACTTACATTTATGTTTCATTGTGTAATCGCATTATTATGCAGAGTGTGCGCCAGGTAGATGGGGGCCTCCAGACTGCCATGGAATATGTGACAATTGCTACAACGGAGGAGTTTGTGATGATAAGACGGGGCGTTGTATCTGCCCAAACAACTTCAAAGGATTGAATTGTCTGACAAGTAAGTTGTGCTAGATGTCATGTACATAAACTTCCTTCATTTTTATTTTAAGATTTGTTAAGCATTGGTAAGCGCTAATTATCACACAACATATTGAAATAAGCACTTTTATTCCCTACCATGTGTTAACATACTTTAACTCATAACTATGTTAATGTAAAGATTTTACAAAAACTGCTTTGAAATGGACTACTTGAGCAATAAAACCAAACAAAACAATTAGCACCTACACTTGAAATCAAACCGCATGTACGTTGAGTGCAAAAGCTGCAGTCAAGTGGCATGCGGGCTGTGTGTACGTTAGGCTTCACTTACTCAGCCCGGCGGAGAATGTTGAACACGCGGGGAAATAGTTGAGCAAATATAATTATGTTTTCGATAATTTTCCCAATACTGTTATTTGGCTTTAATTTCCCACTAAATTATGCAAACAACGAATATATTTGCCGTTAAAGGGACACTTTCGTTTTGGTAAGACTGATAGGTCGTGGGACGAGAAGCGAAAAACACTTTAGTTTTAATTTTTTGACAACGTGGTAAGAGGGGTTACGCAATATACATCTTAACATGGGTATACAAATATGCTTACTTCCAATCACAAAGTTCAATGTGATCGAAAGTGCACATTAACAATGATTAAGGAGATATGAAGGGTTCAATGTGCACCCTAAATCACTCAATTTCTGTGTACAAGATGGCAGCTCCACTGGCGTTATACCGTTGTATTGTGGAAAAGTTTAGTGATATACACGCAAATGACCCCCTGTCCTTTGAAATGGGTATAAAATCCAGATGAAATCATTCATGCATTGCAGTTACGGAATTTAACCACAGCAAGGTGTGTTTTCAAAAGTAGCACAGGTGGAACATCTATTCATCTATATAAGTGTTTATGGGCATAATCTAACATGAAATGTTCATGACATGGCATCATATTTCATTACAAATATTACCTCTTGTATTTTTATCTCAATTTAAATTTTAAAAAGACAAATGTGAACGTTGTAGGCTTCAATTTCACTTCAAATTAACATGTGCAAAATGCAACAAATAGACAATTATACAAATCAGATCCCTTCAATTGTTAATTAACAAAATGTATTGTCAATACGACTATGTGCAAACCAGGAGTGTTCTAGGTAAGTTTCTGGATTCGTATAGGTATACTGTTACTAGATCCATTTAAACTGAGAAACGTAAACAAGAACTTTTAAATTGCAGTCATTGTTTCTTTAAAATGCCTCCCACTTTGCTTTCCTCTCATGCTTCCCCCGTTCCATAACCACCGTGACAGTAAAGTGCCTACACCGCCACAAACAATATACACACACAAACAAAGCTATAATCTATCATGCATGACCTAACATAGTAAATTAACAATAGCAAGGTCTTTTCATAAATAGCAAATCAATTGAGGGTCGCACTTTTCAAATTAAAATCATAATAAAGCATGTCACTTGAAAAAAGAGGCATGGATCTAGTAACTAATAACATTATACAAACTGTGAAAAGACACATTTCCAATAAAATTTGTTCCTGGGTATGAGAACAAAGACATAATGGTCTGCCGTTGAAACACGAAGCTTGTTTGTGTCCCAGGCAAGTTTTGAGCCAGAATTACCATGATATTAGAGACCACCCGACTGGTTGATTTTGGTGACATCGTTTTTTTATGATCTCTGGACTGCAGTCGAGTTTTGGAGAAGGATTCATATTAAGTTTTATACTGAAAAGGGTGCTCAGACTGTGGTTCCGACAAATTACCATGTTTGTCTTTAAGTTCCCCGTGTTGTTTAATTTGTGTGAAATTAAACCTAAAGCGTTCAAATTTGTCTTTATATAAACTTCTATCGAGATGAAAATAAAAAAGGTCACATTTGGAATGAAAATTTATGCCATGTCATGAACATTTCATGTTAGATTATGCTCATCAACGTCTTATATGGTTGAATAGATGTTCCACCTTTGCTACTTTTGAAAACAGACCTTGATGTGGTTAAATGTGACCGCTTACCCCAAAACCCCCAAAAAGTTGACAAACATGAATTTTTTTTATCTAGCTGGAAAGAGTAGACTCTAAGCTTTAAAATGATATATAACTCATCAAATTTGGACACTCGGAACCTATTCAACAAAGCGATTAAATGTAGGAGAGTGGGAAGGTCTAGTTTTACAGAATGAGGAGAAAAGAGGCTCTAAAGATTAGGGTCACTCAGGCGCGTAGTGCGGAGGAGCTATCCATTGAATCCATTACTCAACATTGGCTTCGTTTTAAGACACAACATTTGAAACATTCGATATAGGAAAGATTATGCTTTCAGGTAAAGTAAAGTTTTGAAATTTGATTTTTCAGCAAAAATTACATACTTTGGCTCGTAGCGGAGAATCATATACCGCGACTTTTTGGGGGTTTTGGGGTAAGCGGTCACAAATTCCGTAACTGCAATGCATGAATGATTTCATCTGGATTTTATACCCATTTCAAAGGGGGTAATTTGCCCTTTCATATCATGTACATCATGATTTGTTTCATCGTGAATAAACATGAGATATTTTGCCTTTTATATGGAGTGTCCTGTTTTGTGGTGCGCGTACTTCGAATCACTGTGCCCATAACCATGACACTCAAATCGGCAGTGCACCGTATATTTCGTAATAAACTTAATTCACCCGTACAAGCAACATAATATTACACTGAACTTTTCCGCAATACAACGGTATATAACGCCAGTGGAGCTGCCATTTTGTACACATAAATTGATATCTCCTTAATGTGCACTCAATATCAAATTGAACTTCGTGATTGTAAGCATAGACCTACTACCCCTTATGTTGTAAGTAAGTATATTTGTATACTTATGTTGAGATGTATATTGCGTAATCCATCTTACCACGTCGTCAAACCTGAAAGAAAAACGAGTCCGTCCCACGGCCTATGAACTTTAGCAACCAAAACTTGCACAATAACATTACAAACTAATACATGTAGTTATAATTCCACCATGCTCGGAAGGTATAACAAATTACAAACGACTAAGAAAAAATCCTGTTATCATAAAAAAAAGAAAGAAAGGGGGGGGGGGGTTAATACACAAAAAAGGGGCTTTCTAAAAACGCATCGTTTTCAACCATTTTTCATTCAAAATTGTGCATGTGATGTTTTGTTAAAATAATAATAAAAAAGAGAGAACATTTAACCTCTTTTGACAATTTGGGACATTTGTACAAATTTGTAAAAATAAACCTGGGATCCCAGATATATTCCGATCGGATAATTAATTGACATTTCAGCTGTTTCTGAACCGATTTTGATCAGATAAAGTTTATTCTTTCATTAAAATAGAATACTCTTTTAATTTTGACACCGAGTTGTTCATTACCTCACACAATGTTTGTTTCTTTTCTTGAAGCGCCCTCTTTATCAAAACTGGACTACCCCTTTAAAGGGATCTAGTAACTTTGTTGAGATGTGCAAAAACTGATGAATGGTTGATGCAATGTATACTGTTGTTATCTCATATGTCCTCAGGGTATTGTGTGAAAATTTCAGGTCAAATGGACAATGGATGGCCAAGTAATGAGCGAAAATGCAAAGTGATATTGGGTGATATTCACCAACTCACTGCATTCACTTTGTACAGGGATGAAAATCTCGCCCGGAGATTTTCTTATCTAAATACTTCAATCATACATATCTTTGTAATGAAAGGGAAATTTGAAAAACCGAAAGCTGTCCCATGATTTTATTGTTAATACGAATACAACAAGGTATAAAGGAACCGCTAGAATTACAATTTTATTTTGAGGATTTGGACAATGTTACTAAGTCCCTTTAAAGGGATCTAGTAACATTGTCGAAATCCATATTCATAACTCTCCAGTGGCTCTATTATACCTTATTTTTTTGGTATTTCTAGAATCAAGTTATCTTAATCTGCTTTCTGTGAAATTTTGATCGTCAGAAATCATGTTTAAATATGTTTTTTCAGATATACTGCGCTTGAATGGACGCCAATCTTTGAAGTAGCCAATTTCTACCTCGTTTTAAAACTGTTTTAGCCATTTTTCAAATCTTTGGCGCTAATTTTCAGAGGGTTTGTCTGAATATGACAAATTATACAGGGTGGCCCCAAAAAACGGGACGGGGCACTTCCCAAAATATAATACCATAATGTTTATGTTCATCGGATAGTGTGTCTTTTCCAATGGAATACGATACCAAGAACAGTAATTTTGGTCAGGTCGTTTTTGTTTAAGGGCGCTGTGAGTGAGACCATGTCAGGTGCCGATTTATGTCGATTTCGACCTAGTCAATGCCAGTTTAACCGCACTCCTTGCCCGTAATACCATTCAGCGACCATGCCCATTCTCTCGGCACACGGCTGAGTGCACACTAACAATAGTGCGCGATGCTCAACGCTATGAATGGCGGTTCGTGCGATTCATCAAGCGCTGGCTCAATACAAATTGACAAAAAAAGAGAACCTGACATGGTGTCACTCACAGCGCCCTATATCTCACCGGGCTGGAGACTAGTTGGCGACAAGTTGGCGACTCAGTCTCCGCTGGTCGCGGATACGTCTCCGCGACGTCGCCGCGACGTCTCCTGGAGACTAGCCAGGTCTCCGGGGAGTCGCGGGAAAATCAAACATGTTCGATTTTTTTGGAGACTCTCCATCAGTCGCGGAGACTAATTTGGTCCGCGACTGGGGAGACGTCGCCGCGACGTCGCCGCGACGTCGCCGCGACCTACTGGAGACCAAGGCGACTGAGAGGAGACGTTGCGGAGAAGTCTCCGCGACACTACTTGACGTTGCTTGACCCACTTTAGAGACCCCGTGACTGAGTTCTTTATCATTTGGTACTTCGTCTCTGCCGGTGAGATACGCACTTTAAGTGCGTATCTCACCGGCGGAGACGTCGCCACGACTGCCGTGACTGATCAGTCGCGGTAGTCGCGGCGACTCGGGAGACCCGAAAATGGTTTGCAATCTCACCAAGGCGAAGTCTCGGAGACGTCTCCGCGACGTATCCATGGGAGCAGGAACAAACTGTACCAAATGATAAAGAACTCAGTCACGTGGTCTCTAAAGTGGGTCAAGCAACGTCAAGTAGTGTCGCGGAGACGTCTCCGCAACGTCTCCTCTCAGTCGCCTTGGTCTCCAGTAGGTCGTGGCGACGTCGCGGCGACGTCGCGGCGACGTCTCCCCAGTCGCGGACAAAATTAGTCTCCGCGACTGATTGAGACGTCGCGGAGACGTCTCCGAGACCTGCTGGAGACTGAAAAAGTCTCCAAAAAAATCGAACACGGCTAGTCTCCAGGAGACGTCGCGGCGACGTCGCGGAGACGTCTCCGCGACCAGCGGAGACTGAGTCGCCAACTAGTCGCCAACTAGTCTCCAGCCCGGTGAGATACCACCTTAAAACAAAAACTACACGACCAAATTGACTGTTCTTGGTATCGTTGTTCATTTGAAAAGACACTCTATCCGATAGACATAAAACATTTGTTACTATATTTTGGGAAGTGCCCCGTTCCGGTTTTTTGGGGCCACCCTGTATACCATTTTAAAGGTAATGAACTCTACTGTAATGTCATGTGAAAATCAGCATAATCATTTCCCCCGACTTATTGGTCGTTTTGTGGTGTAAGGTCACTTATGTATTCGGATTACCAATGGGACTGTTTTTTTTCGAATTTCCTTTTTTGTTTAAAAGATAATTGCAATTGAAGTACCCTGATCTTTAATATCCATTATAAAGTCAAATTGTGTACAAAGTCAGTGCATTTGGTATGCGTATATCACTTGACATTTTCGCTCATTACTCGGCCATATAACGTCCATGCAACATGAAATGTTTACACTATGTTTAGTGGACATATTATCAAATCACAATGTAATGTACATTTTATCGACCATTCATCACGTTGTGCATACGTCAACAAATTTACTATATCCCTTTAACATAGTAATACAACTATCGGTGTATGAATATAAGCATGATTATTTATAAATCAACTGAAATAGTAATAACTTAGTTTTTTCTAAGGCTGAGCTTTAGTAACCAAAACCTACACAATAACATTACAAAATAATATTTATAACTTTCCCATGCTCGTAAGGTATTGTAAATTACAAACGACTAAGTAAAAAGCCTGTTATCATTAGAAAAAAGAGCCATTAAAACATTGAAACATTAAGATGGCGCCCTCTAAAAAAGTATTGGTATCAACCATTTTTAAAACAAAATTATGCATGTGATGTTTTGTTAAAATGATGATTAAATAGATAAATCATCAACAACTATTTAAAAACCTCTTTTGAACATTTTTGAAAAGGTGTAAGCATTTTTTTATTACAAAAACAAAACAATCATTTTATAAATCTGGGCTCCAGATTTATTTCGATCGGATATATTTATTGATATTCAGCCGCTTCTGAACCGGTTTTGATCAAAAGAAGTTTATTCTGTTATTAAAATCGTATGCTCTTTCAAATTTTACACTCAGTTTTTCACAAAAAAATTATTTCGTGTAGCGCCCTCTATACCAAAACTACCCCTTTAACAAAAGGTTTTATCTTGAATAATTATTAAGTTTTCTTTAATAGTTTGTAGGTCTGACAGCGGAAACCGGTTTGGACAGGACTGTGAATACAAGTGTATTCCTGATAGGGATCTTGCCACCGATTGCAATGGCTTCATGTTCTGCCTCCCGGATCCATTCGGATGCACCTGTTCCGCAGGAGTCAAGGGACTGGCCTGTAACACAGGTATTATACTAGACAAGTTATTAACGCGTATTATATGAACAAACATTGCTTTGTTATCAGTCATGAAGTATATTGATTTAATTTCATATGTAACATTGAGTATAATTATTAGCCTTAGAAATTTGTTTTTTTTTCTCTTTGCTATTGTAACAGTAATGAAATGCGCTATATCATAATACAAAAGGCAGTAATTATTATTATCATTAATATAATTTTGCGGATATTTTGCGGATCCATTCGGATGCACCTGTTCCGCAGGAGTCAAGGGACTGGCCTGTAACACAGGTATTATACTAGACAAGTTATTAACGCGTATTATATGAACAAACATTGCTTTGTTATCAGTCATGAAGTATATTGATTTAATTTCATATGTAACATTGAGTATAATAATTATTAGCCTAAGAATTTTTTTTTCTCTTTGCTATTGTAACAGTAATGAAATGCGCTATATCATAATACAAAAGGCAGTAATTATTATTATCATTAATATAATTTTGCGGATATTGTTTACTACAAATTATTTACATTGTATGCGGGATTTCAATAAGGAACTGAACTTGTTTTTACAGGATAATGATATTTATATTGAATTTCATGAGTTGAGCGTTTGTTTGTTTACTATTACAGAAGAAGAGATTGATCATAACACGTCGAAATTGTTTGATTCATGAATTGCAAATTACTTCACATTGTATGTCAGCAATAGGTTAGTAAATGATAGTTGAAGAGAAATGTATGTGTTTATTATTCACAGGATACACCATGCACTTGTGGTATACGGTTTGTAATATATTCCACAACAAGAAAGTTAGGCTGTTAAGAACTTTGTCGAAAACATGAATAGGCATAATTTAAAGGCCAATGCAACTCTAAAATAGAGTTTACTCTACTTTATACATCGTGAAATGCTTGTTTATTTCGCACAACATTACTCCAACTCAGATTTCTGCTTTGGAAGAAATTATGTGAAAACAATATCGGGTATACCACAATTCACGCGAACGCTGGAGGCCGCCATTTGTTAGGTCTGTACGGACCTACACCACTGTGATCGATTATTGATGCATTCCTGCACTTAACTCAATTCAATAACACCAATTCAAACCATTGTTTAAATACTTGTAGACGCTTTGATGAGTCTGCAAATCAGTGAAAAGCTTTTCTATTTTTTTGTTCGGCCATCCGCACATACGTCAGAATTTGTCGGGTAATTACACGAACATGGCCGCTCCCATCATCTTTTGCCGCCAATTAGTACAAATTTGGGTATGTTCACAGAAGGATTTCATGGGATCCAGTAGGCCAAAATTGCCAAGTCATGTATCAAAATAAATGTCTGTTCACCCTCTAAATGATAATAGTAGCCGAAAGCCATGGTTTCATTGTCCTTTAAGTTGATAGTCCAGACGAGTGCCCACAAAATACTGTTGAACAAAACAAAACTGGGTGTTAAATAAAACGGCTGGTTCTTTTGTTGGGAATAATTCAAAATGTATGGCATGGTTTATATTCATACTGAAACAGACGATAACGGAATCTCTGATCGCGGTGTATAATTCAAACTTAATTTTACATAATTAATTCATATTTTCAAAAGAGAGGTATGCCCTAAATATTTAAGACTAAACACATGTGTCAACTCACGAATCTTATCAGTGTCTACAAAAGATTGTGCAAATTGTGCATTCTTCTTATGCAAATATTGATTAATTGCGTGACATTTAGTGTTCATTATCAAACACGACCACACCCCATCACAACAAATGCCAGTGTCAGCTATGTTCTGCCTCAATATGAATATAATCCATGGCATATTTTTCAAAAAGCAAATATCCTCCTTTAGTCCGTTTGCAAGCCAAATACAGGCGGAAAGTGGACCTTTTTTAGTTTGGAGGGGGATGCGTACGCACCCAACGCTCCCCTCTGGTTACGGCCTGTGTCTAGTGCTAAACTGCAGACCTTTAACTGTTATTCGTATTTTTACTTGAAGTTCACAAACCAAAAATTATATATATTTTTTTGAAAATGCATAATTTTACTTACCAAGTTCATCTAATATAGTCGGTTTAGAAATCGAGCAGACAATACAAAGGCCACTCTCAACACTGCACACACCAGGGTCTCAAAATATTTGCGATACACGATCACATATACTTCTATTCTAATATCAATCAGTGGCGTAGCTTTATGGTGAGGAGGACGCGTGCATCCCATAATTTGACCCAACAAATGAAAAACATAAGGGACAATTTAGATACATAAGGTATTCCTCTCCTTCCCCAATCATTCCAATCACGCTACGCCGCTAAATGTAACATTTAATATCTTTTGACTTGCTTTCTGCAGACTGCGGTCCCGGAGAATATGGAGCTGGATGCACGCAAAGCTGCCATTGCCGTGATGGTGATGCATGTAACCGTTACTCCGGGTTGTGCCCCAACGGTTGTGCTGATGGCTGGTCTGGGGTAAACTGCCAACAAAGTACGTCACATTATTCAGACAAAATGTTATATAAATCATTGTATATAGACCTAATTGAAATGAAATGAAATAACTTTATACATATTATTAACAATTATTTTCATATGTGTATACATTATATATTATACATTCATACCATGAAACTGATAAATGTAAAGAGTAACTATGTAGCTTTCATTTGATACATTTCATGAATCAACAGTGCCACGCATTGCTGAGTTATTTGTTGTTGAATACCTACTTTTTGCAAGTTATGGCTAATCATAATCAACGGTGCCATGTGAAATACATCATTTTAAAAATGTTGTTATTGTTTTTGTGAATGAATGAATCGTTTAATTGAATACATTCACTAATTATGCATGACTGAGTACATTGTTATTGAACATTTGCGCCGTCGGACATCAACCAGAATTAAATTTTGATGTTAATATCGGTCGTCAAAATTTTACAGTTGGATGGGACTTTGTGAAAGTGGTCAAGAGATCGGACAATTTTCTTTGAAATGAATAAAGGGGAGCATGAATCTTCACATGATACATGAAGATGATCAGTACCTCTGTTGAAGGAACAAATTGAGTGATAGGTGCATGGAGTATTCAGACAGATCTGGTGGGTCCAAGACAGTGCATCTGTCCATGGCCATTTCGCTCTCGGAGATAGACTACGGGAAGTATTTGGGGAACATGGGGAAAGGGTAATTATTGCGCCTATATCATAAAGTGGGATGGCCGCCAATGTCCCCTGTTTTAACACCTTGTGACTTATTTATGTTGGAACATTTAAAGAACAAGGTGTTTTCATCTCCTCTTCATGACCTGGATGATGTGTGGGCCACATTCGACACAGGGTGGATGTTTTGAACAACACAACAAATACATATCCAGATAAGTCACGCAACAATTAAATGTGGCACCATTGATTTCAGGAATGTCTTCATTAGTCCAAACTTGCAAAAAGTGGGTTTCGCACCTGCCCTTTTCAGTCAACAAACCAGCAATGCGTGGCACTATACTGATTCAAAAAAGGTATCAAATGAAAGCTAAATAGTTACTCCTTTTATCTATATCACTGTTATGGTATGCAAATATAGAATTTTGAAACGATTGACCTTTGAACTTCGGGTACCTTTTGTATACGCTCTGTATAGTCTAAGGAAAATTACACTACAGTATGATTTTAGAAACTATATAGCTCACATGTAGTTTCAGCTCCCTTTTCGCATCACTTTCTTATTCTGTATTGATTCATTCTCTTTCTCATTCTCTTTTTTTCATTCTCTCTCTTTTCATGCCTTATAGTAAGTCGATAGTAATGTAAATACTATTTGAGTATTAGACAACATTTGTACACATGTCCACAGATGATATAAATCGTCTTATCATAATTATATTGAGATTTAAATGTAATGTCTCGGAAAATATAGAACTTGTCGTTTTTATCTGACCGCAATTAATGTAAACATTATGCATCCGTCGACGTCAGGCAAAATTAATCGACATTGATTTTTGTCCTGCGCTATTTAATTGTCCATATTACACAGTCTTACTGCCTTTATCGGAAATTAGATTTTAAGTGCACTCTAAACAGCAACGAATATGCATTAACATATTTTCCCCCTATCCAGTGCCAGTTGCATATCTGCACATGACAATATTGACCGGAGGGCAAACAAATGTAAATGTAGCGACCAACCAGTACCAATGTTACAGTACTGGTCCTGGTGCTGAGACCACGTTCGAGTTTGGACGGACGGCTCCCATCCCAACTGACTCGCCACCAGGCACTGCTTACCTGCACGGCAACCCCCAGGATGGGAACCCGCTGATCGTGAGCTCTGGCTTAGGGTTTGGACCCTTCTACTGCAGAGGGTCAAAACAAGGATTAGAGACGACCACAATATCAACATTTTTCGTGAGAAGTGATGGTAAAAAGCGTTCCTCTGAGAGATATCAAACATATCAGATATGAAGTTTCCACAAAATTCCCTTCCATATCACCAGTGGCGTAGCAATATGGTGATATTTTGATACAAAACATTTTCTCTACTATTATAACAAGTTATTAAATGATTAGATACATTATCATTCCATGTGTTTCCTTTAAGACCAATAAACATATAAATCCACTGTATGTATTGTAGTTAGTTCAAATCCAATTGGTTTCCTATTTCTATTTACTTACATACGGACAATAAAACATATTCCAAAATATGTTTCTATTTCTTTCTTACAAAAGGAACATAAATTTGACAATATAATTCCAAACTGGTGCAATTACAATAAATAATCGCATGCAAAGTATTGCAATTTTCGTAGTCTTCCATCAAGTGTACAATATTTAAGAATTCAAAAGCATTTTGCGCTTTCTAACGAGTCATTATTAAAATAAAATATATCCGTTTGCGTAAAACTAAACGATTCTCCTATTCCTTTAATAAATAAAAAATATAGTATAACATATTTTTGAAGTCAATTCTTCGAAGGAAATTTTTGTGTAACCAATCTTAAAAGAAAGCATATAATAATCAACAATATATATTTGCTCATGTTAACATTTTCTCTTAGTTTTCCAATGAACTTAAATTAAATTAAAATAATTTCCAAAAATTAAGGCCTTTCTTTATTCTTTATTCAATGATCTCAAAGTTCCTCCTTGTCTATAAAATGCTTCAAATAATTTGCATAAAATAATTATTGATCAAAACTCGTTTTTCCCCTAATGCAAATGCTTAACACTTAGATTATTAATATAATGTTAATTATGTACTTAATTTACTTTCATAATGAACTGGTTTTCTATAATATTTGTTTTAAAGATCTGTATATTCTAAATACAATAAAGATGCCCTATTTCAATTATTTTCAAAATTTTCAAAATATATGTCAGCATTTTCATAAATAAGTCTTGTAATCCACAGCACTATCTTTGTGCCCACACCGTGTACTTAAAAATTAACATTTTCAGTCCACCCTGTTTATAATTCTAATACATAATGTTCCTTTTTATTTTTATCGTGTCCTCTCCTAATTAAAAAAAAAAAACATTTAATTAAACAAATAACAATTTAGATATTGCAAATACCTTGAGCAATTACATTTTACCACACAAAGTTAAAGGGACTTAGTAACATTGTCCAAAATCCTCAAAATCCAATGGTTCCCTCATACCTTGTTGTATTTGTATTAACAATACAAAACATGTGACAGGTATCGGGTTTTTTCAAATTTCCATTTCGTTAAAAAGATATTTACGATTGAAGTGTTCAGATGTTAAATTATCCACTGGATCGTCAGAACCGTGCACAAAGTGAGTGCAATGAGTTAGTGAAAATCACTTTGCATTTTTGTTCATTACTCGGCCATATAACGTCCATTTAATTTGAAATTCACACACCACCCAGTGGACATACGTATTAGATGACGACAACAATATACATTGTATCACCCACTCATCACTATTTGCACATGTCAACAAAGTTACTAGATCTGTTTCCACTAACCTTATAGTCTTTTAATTTGTATCAAGTATCTCTAATAATTCATGTATCTTCAAATATGTAGAAAAATAAACTCCAAGTACTTTAATAAAAGAAACCCCTCTCCCATGCCTGACGAAAACGAGTAACTTATATTCCTACAAGGACCCAATTTCATTTCAGTTTGTTTTCTTTATTTATCTTTAATCCTGAAATTCCATAAAATAAATCCAACAAATATTTAACCTTATCAATATCATTATTATCTTTTTAAAAATAGAGCCATATCATGTGCATACATAATTACATATGTACACATATTTCCACATTCCCAATTTAAAAACCCTTATATAAGTGGCGTTATGACCAAAAACTGTTTTCTTTTTTTTGTGGGCGGGGGGGGGGGGGGGGGCTAAACAAACTTCCATCACCACAGGGTTACCAACTTTGAGCAAGCGGTGAGTCTGTGACTCAGTGCGAGGGAGCGAAGCGACCATGCCTGGAAGGAGCATAGCGACTGAGCGGGGGAGGGGGGGGGATGTATGGGAGGGGGTGTCCCCCACTCCCACGGTAGGGAGCTTTTGCATTTTTAGACTTGAAACTTTGCAATCTGGAGCATACCTAGGAAGGAAATTCGGACTTTCCGCCATGTACTTCGTGGGTAAGTGCGTCATTATTCTACTGACTGGGAAAAAAAGGAGTATACTTGTTTCTTGAAGAAAACATTATTACAAAATATGCACTCAAAATAATATTCGCAAAGTGACATAAACAGTTCAAACATTGCACCAAATGCCACAATATTTCATGACACAACAACATGAACAAGGTATACCAGGGCGATCCCGGAGGGAGCAAAGCGACCGAAAGGGCATATATAGGCAGGTTTGATGCGACGTGGGTGTCCGCCCATGCACGGTATTAGGGAGCTTTTGCAATTTTATACTTGAAATTATGCAATCTGGTGCATACCTTTATTCATTTATTTATTTCCGGTATACATGACATGATTCAAAAGTTCCGAAGACCAACAATGATCATGGCACATTGGTCCAATAACAATAATATTCATATATACATTAAAAATATACATATACGGTATCTTAAACATATTATAATCATGCACAAAAAGTGATGAACATTAAACACTATTACAACAATCTTAAAAATTAAAAATGATGTGAAAGCATTATATTATACGGCAAGAATAACTAACGTTCAGTTATACAATTCCTCAAATTGACAACAGTGGTGAAACAAGGAGAGGGAGGAGTTGGAGAGGTAAAGAGCAGAATAAAAAGTAAGAAAACAGGGAGTTATAACACGATTGAGAGGAGACTGGAGGTAAAGAACAGGATGATAGTTTTTAAGCGGAATAGAAAGAAAGAGATAAAGGGAAGCGGGGAAGAAAGACATAGAAGAGGGATTATGATAGAGAAGGAAAGCGAGCAAGAAAGAGAAAGAAAGAGTGTGAGGAATAGAAAAAGAAAGCCAGAAAATAGATTAAAGAGGAGTTCTAGTCACTTTATTGATTATGAAAACAAACTAATGTGGGGCAGAGAAATAAACGGGTAGCGTGGGTAGAACGAGCTATAACTAATAAGTATTGGAAATAAACTAAGTCAAAGCAGCATGCAAATCAAACAGTCAATCAGGAACATAACTTAAGTGTAGAACGCAAAGGAGAACAGAAGGACGAGTTGACACGATGTAAGTCTGGTAGTGCACTGTTTAATTCAAGGCATACAGCCCAATATATACAAGAAATAACATGAGATAACAAAATATACAATATGCAAATTAACAGAAGGGAGGAACCAATATAACCAAGGGGGAAACCAATACAACCAATCACAAAAATAGATAACTCAAATGGATTAACCCTATTATTCAAAAGAACCAATAAGAGAGATGGGGTGGAGTTGGAATGTGATGATCAGTGATGATGGTATGGAAAGATGACCAGATACAATAGAGAAGACATGTGTGGAATTCACACATGTAGAGAAAGTAGACAGAGTCAAGTGGTCAGAATACCAGAAGGAAACAATAGAATAGAAATAGCAGCTAGACATGAATGGAAGGAATGGGAGAAATGGGGTGACGGTGACAAAGGAGGAAGAGCATAATGGGGTGACCTGTACTAGAAACATAAGAACAAAGATGCATAACCAAGGAAACCTAACTGTCAAAATAACCATTCTACATAAGCTTTCTCCTTCCGAAAAATTGTCCTCAATTTTAAAAATGAGGCCAACAAAATTAAATGAAACATATTTTATATGCGATACCAGTTTTTGTTTATATGTTTAAATTATAATACAATATATATACAAGTTACTTTCCCCGTAAGATCAAACCATCAATGGAATGAAATTTTAAAAGGGGGAAAACAAGCAAATATACTACCAAAGAGGGAAGGGAAAACAAAAAAACCGAACTTAACTTGGGAGGCAAACGGTGCAATAAAATATTTCAATTCAGAAATGTGGGCTAATAAAAAGTTTTAAAAACATAGCCCTGAATGCAACAAAAACTTTTGAAGAAAAAAAAACGTTGAGATGAAACATGGAATTTTAATTTAGTACATGCAAGCACAAAACATTTTTGAAATGCAAAGTTATAGTGTGAAGTACGAGTGTATCGTAGAAAAAAAAAAGGGTTCAAGATTTGAGTTCGATATGTTCATAAAGACAAAAAAATCGTTCAAAACCGATACGGTAACCCTCTATCATCGGAGGGTACCGGTGGTCGTCCTCTGGAGAAATCATCTCTGGTAGGTGAGAAGCGTGGAGACCGCGATGATCTCTCACGAGGAGGAGAAGGTCGTCGCTCCCAGGGATGATGGGGAGAGTCATAGAAGCGGTGCCTTGGAGGTGAATAGGTGTGGTCATCTGGTGATGGTGAGCGCCAACGTTGTGATGTCGATGAGCGCGGATGATGAAACGACGATGAAGCATGCGAATGACGCGATGGTGAGCGCTGACGTCGTCCCGGTGGTGGCGAGTACAGCGTCCGACGAGGCGATGGAGAGCGCGGACGTCGTCCCGGCGATGGCGAGTGCAAACGTTGTCGTGGTGGCGGCGAATGCAGTGAATGACGTGGTGATGAAGAGTGCGGTGGTGAGCTCAGACATTGTTCTCGTGCAGGCGGGTGTAGACGTTCTGGTGCAGGTGAGCGCGGATGCTGCTCTGGTGCAGGCGAGCGCGGTCGGGCTGGTGAATGTGGCGAACACGGTTGATGTGGCGAAGGCGGTGAGCGCGACGGCAAGCCTTGCTGGCGGTCGGTCGGCTGTGCGCGTGGAGGTCGTGTCGGTGGCGAGATGTTGGAACCTCGTTGCCTGCCACGACGCTTGCTGGTACGGCGGGCGATATGGAGTTGCGGAAATGAAGAATTGAGAAGGTCCCTGGTGATGTCTGTAATCGCACAAACTATAGTTTCCACTGCACCTATAGTTGTGTCGTTTCGCAAATCAGCAGTCTCGCGAACGCGACATGTGGCGCAGCTGCTGAGAAAGGTTGCGAAATCTCTGTCCATGAACGGCCAGTAGAAGTGAACGGCAATCTCGGCAATCGTGCAGTCGTGGTTGCAAGCGTGGAAGCTGTGAAGGACATCTCTGACTAGGTCGGACGGGACGAGGAGCTGCAAGGTGTCACTAACGCGATCGCTCGCCTTCTTGCGGCGGAAGAGGAGATCATCATGGAGCTCAAGGCGGTGAAACTGCCATAGATAGCGTCGCGCAGAGGGGTTGAAGTGACGAATGTCGTGCGCGACTGGGCGGATGTTCTGTCCGACGAGGAAAGCCAGTTCGCCGATATCTGGGTCTGTGAGCTGGAGTTCGCCGACTTTCTTGGTGAGCGTGTGCAGGTCGCAGGGTTGCGGTTGGAGGTCAGCCTCTGCGGTCTGGGTGGAGCTGTCGACGCTGCAAACTCTCTGCAGGGGCTGGTGATGCAGTGACGACTGCAAGGTGTGGAACCGTTGTTGGAGGTCAGCCATGCGTTGAGCCAGGTCGTAAAGAATGTCATCGGAAGAGGTGTAGAAAGCTGGGTGTGGCATATTGAAGGTGACGAAAATACTAACAAAGAAATTAAAGAGTTCCAAAATGGCGAATGGAGCTCATGAAATTGAGTCACTACCAGACAAAGTTCAACATAAAATTCTCGCAAATATTTTGGAAATTGCAAACTGTATAAGGTGTAAAAACAGTGCAAAACAAATCCAAAATAATGGTCTACTAATTCAATGTTCAAATGAAGACGAAAGCTGTAAGAAGATTTGACTAAACTGAAGATAAACGAAGGCGTGTAGGAACGAACACCGCTGCTAACCAGTGTGGGGCAGAGAAATAAACGGGTAGCGTGGGTAGAACGAGCTATAACTAATAAGTATTGGAAATAAACTAAGTCAAAGCAGCATGCAAATCAAACAGTCAATCAGGAACATAACTTAAGTGTAGAACGCAAAGGAGAACAGAAGGACGAGTTGACACGATGTAAGTCTGGTAGTGCACTGTTTAATTCAAGGCATACAGCCCAATATATACAAGAAATAACATGAGATAACAAAATATACAATATGCAAATTAACAGAAGGGAGGAACCAATATAACCAAGGGGGAAACCAATACAACCAATCACAAAAATAGATAACTCAAATGGATTAACCCTATTATTCAAAAGAACCAATAAGAGAGATGGGGTGGAGTTGGAATGTGATGATCAGTGATGATGGTATGGAAAGATGACCAGATACAATAGAGAAGACATGTGTGGAATTCACACATGTAGAGAAAGTAGACAGTCAAGTGGTCAGAATACCAGAAGGAAACAATAGAATAGAAATAGCAGCTAGACATGAATGGAAGGAATGGGAGAAATGGGGTGACGGTGACAAAGGAGGAAGAGCATAATGGGGTGACCTGTACTAGAAACATAAGAACAAAGATGCATAACCAAGGAAACCTAACTGTCAAAATAACCATTCTACACTAACTCAGGGTTATACAATATGTATTTCTCTGACTCCATAAATGTCCACTGAATGATGTGTGAACAATCCATGTTAAATGGATTTGGTATGGCCGAGAGTATTAATGAGTATAATACAAAGTGATATTTGCTTACTCATTGCATTAACTTTGTACATAGTGCAAATTGTGCACAAAAGCCAAATTCAGTAATTTGAAGGTCGATTTTGACAATAATAATAATACAATATTTATATAGCACATAATAATAATAACTTATTCTCTATGCGCTTTCCAAAAAACTGAATTACCTAATTCTTACGAAATAACATTAATTATAAAAATTACAAAAAAACATGTAAACTACAACATACATTTTACCAGGAAACCACATTATAATTAACAATGATAACCCTTCAATAATTTCTCTGGTGTATTTTGAACTACTTTATGTCCAACCGAGTATACAACATAAAGGTGGTATATGGAAGTGAAATATAAGTGTGCCAGTTTGAAATGCATGGGTTATACTTTATTATAATTTAGTATGTGTTAGCTACCAGGGTGAAACTCTTAGTATTGTTTTTTTCGTCCGTTCCTTTTTCAGTAGGAATGTTTGAAGTAAATTGTTTTTTATTTGTTTGTCTCTTTTCATCTTTTGATTTATTTAAATTCGTTGTATTAGTTGTTTGTTATAAATCTTATATGCATGTGATAGGGTTAACTTGTAGTAGTTCACGTTGTTTTCTTTGTATTCTTAAAGATAATTTAATCAAGTGTCTTGTGAGTTCATACTTTTTTGTAAACGTCTTGACCCCATGGAAGACCAGGAGGCCCACCTGAAAAAAGGCCACCAAGCCGTTGGTTAAACAAACGCACTGTAATGCCTGTACTTTAATTTGTTGTAATTTAAGACGAAAACAAAATCAATCAAGCAATCGAAAACAATTATTAGTATGTTTTTCATATCCGACAGCTAAATTTAATCCTAGTGACCGCGTCTTCACCAGGACTGTCAATGTTGGTGACACAGGAGTGGTCATCAGCATGGTGAAGGGTAGTTCTACAAGTACCGACAGCAACATCAGATGGAGGAAAGATGGAAGTGATTTCATTGATTCAGCTCAAGGCTCTCTTAATTTCACGTTCCCTGACCCAATCCAAAGCTCTGATGGAGGAATCTATGAGATCCACTATCTAGAGGACAGATCATCGAATCGAGGCGGATTGTACAGGCTCATTGTCAGAGGTATACATTATTATAGAGTGCTTCGTCATTTAAAGATTTAAATAATGTAAAATCAAAGTAGACAGTAGCATGTGCAGTAAACTTTTTTGTGATATTATATAGTATCCATTCTTGTATTAATTTGCGGGCCATTGCAATTAGACAATTGTTTAATATAATAGCCAGGTAGGCCTCAACTCAAGTGGTATGAATAAGCTTTATACGACTAGTTGAATCAATTCGGTCGATATTTTGTATTTATCTGGATATGCTCGAATATGACATGATTTTGCCTGAATTTCAGGTGCGTTTGCCCGAATATAGCCGTTTTATAAACTAACATTCGTGTTTCATTGTATAATCGCATTATTATGCAGGGTGTGTGCCTGGTAGATGGGGGCCTCCAGACTGCCATGGGATATGTGACAATTGCTACAACGGAGGAGTTTGTGA
This sequence comes from Echinarachnius parma, assembly GCA_037951105.1. Lineage (NCBI taxonomy): Eukaryota > Metazoa > Echinodermata > Echinoidea > Clypeasteroida > Echinarachniidae > Echinarachnius > Echinarachnius parma. The sequence goes on from JBAMJV010006712.1 coordinate 36,992, forward strand.
TGATAAGACGGGGCGATGTATCTGCCCAAACAACTTCAAAGGTCCGAATTGTCTGTCAAGTAAGTTGTGCTGAATGCTATCTACATACAATTCCTTTTTTTTTTCAAGATTCCACATTATATGCTTTTAAAGCTAAAAAACAGTATTGGAAAGCGCCCCACACACAACATATTAAAATAAACACCTTTATTACCTACCATGTGTTAGAATATATTTACGTATAATATGTAAATGTACAGATTTTACAAATACTGCTTTGAAATTGACTATTCGAGCAATAAAACCAAACCAAATATCTAGCAACTACACTTGAAATTTAAGCGCATGTGAGTGCAAAAGCTGCAGTCACGTGGCATGCGGGCTGTTTCAGGCTACACTCACTCAGCCCGGCGGAAAAGTACGGAAGCTTAAAAGTGCCCCGAGAAGGTGACTTGTTGCAACTCACCAAGGCGCCTTGTTTAAGACATGAAGGCGAGAAGGTGACTTATTGCAACTCACCAAGGCGCCTTGTTTAAGACATGAAGGCGAGAAGGTGACTTATTGCAAATCGCCAAGGCGCCTTGTTTAAGACATGAAGGCGAGAAGGTGACTTATTGCAAATCGCCAAGGCGCCTTGTTTAAGACATGAAGGCGAGAAGGAGACTAGTTGCAACTCGCCAAGTCGCCTTGGTGAAGACATGAAGGCGAGAAGGTGACTTGTTGCAACTCGCCAAGGCGCCTTGTTTAAGACATGAAGGCGAGAAGGTGACTAGTTGCAACTCGCCAAGGCGCCTTGGTGAAGACATGAAGGCGAGAAGGTGACTAGTTGCAACTCGCCAAGGCGCCTTGGTGAAGACACGAAGGCGAGAAGGTGACTTGTTGCAACTCGCCATGGCGCCTTGTTTAAGACATGAAGGCGAGAAGGTGACTAATTGCAACTCGCCAAGGCGCCTTGTTTGGTATATACAAGAAGGCGAGAAGGCGACTTGTTGCATACCGCCAAGGCGCCTTGTTAAGTACGAGAAGGCGAGAAAGCGACTTGTTGCATTTCGCCAAGGCGTTTTGTTTTGGATATGAAGGCGAGAAAGCGACTTGTTTGCATATCGCATAAAGTAAACGTTTCCTTTTCAAATTGAATAGTTCAAAGTTCAATATACGTCGTAATAGATAACTTCGTGTACGTCCACGTAAATGCATCTATCCTAGTGCTACATCAGCTGCTCCCAAGAATGAAACATAACTAACATAGGCCAAGAAAGCTCGCCTTCTCCTCTCGTTCTAAACAGGGAGTCTTGGCGAGTTGCAAGAAGTCGCTTTGTCTCACTCATGCCCTAAACAAGGCGCCTTGGCGATATGCAACAAGTCGCTTTCTCGCCGTCTCGTAGCAAACATGGCGCATTGGCAAGTTGAAACAAGTCGCTTTCTCGCCTTCATGTCCAAAACAAAACGCTTTGACGAAATGCAACAAGTCGCTTTCTTGCCTTCTCGTCTTAAACAAGGCTCCTTGGCGAGTTGCAACACGGTCGCTTTCTCGCCTTTATGTCCTAAACAAGTCGCTTTTATCGCCTTTTCGTACTAAACAAGGCGGCTTGGCGATATGCAACAAGTCGCCTTCTCGCCTTCTTGTACCAAACAAAGCGCATTGGCGAGTTGCACATGTCGCCTTCTCGGGGCACTTTCCAAGCTTCCGTAGAAAAGAGTAAACAGGCGGTGAAATATTTGCCCAAATATATGTTTTCGATATAATTTCCAGGCTGATATTTGGCTTTAATTTCCCACAAAGTAATGGAAAAAATATCGAAATCCACAAAACTTACTTAGAACTCTCCAGTGGATCCCTCATACCTTGTTGTGTTCGGATAACCAATACAAACATGGGACAGGTTTGTTTTTCGAATTTCTCTTTCGTTTAAAAGATTATTACAATTCAGTGAAGTTTTCAGATTTTTAACTATCCACTGGATATTCATAACTGAGTGCAAAGCCAGTGCAATGGGCCTGCGTATAGCTCTTTGCATATTCGCTCATAAATCGGCCATATATAATATCCATTCAACATACAATTTTCACAAAATGCTTAGTGGACATATCAAATAACAATAATTATACATTTTATCAACCATGCATCACTTTGTGCATGAGTCAACAAAGTTACAAGATCCCTTTAACATAGTAATACATCTACCGACGTACCAATCTGCCAATATAAGCATGTAAATCAACTTTAATAGTACGAATTTAACAAAGGTTTTATTTTATATAATTATTATAAGTTTTCCTTCATAGTTTGTAGGTCTAATGGCGGGAACCGGTTCGGACTGGATTGTGAATACAGGTGTTCTTACTCATCCAGTGATTTGGCTGACACATGCCAAGGCTACATGTTCTGCCTCCCGGATCCATTTGGATGCAAGTGTGACGTAGGAGTCAAGGGACTGGCGTGTAACACAGGTAATACCGTCAACGTTCACTTTGAAGCGAACATGCCTATACATAGCATCCTCAGAGTCCAAAAGTGGGACGTATACCAAGGCATTTAATACAATTTAATTATAATGATGATGAATATTGATGATGAATAATGAATACTATGAAGATTGGTTTACAGGAAGCTTGCGATTTAAATAAACAATTGTATACAAACATGTAATATAATAACAGATTACTGATTCAAATCCTAAAATAGAATGCTGTTCTGGGGCTGTTCTAAGCCACCACTATTATGACTATCAACACAGGCTAATTTGCATCGGGAACTAGATCTTTCTTGCATGTGGGAAAACAATAATGTTCTGCTTTATATTTTCATAGGGAGGTAAAATACTTCCCTTGATTTGCGTGTCTATGAAGAAAATAATAGTAGCAACAGACAATATTACAGTTAAAATGTATTTAAATGAAATGTCGATGATAAACAATAACACATTTAACATATGATGGGTTTCATCAATAGGAGGCATATGTATATGAAGTTAACATCTACATGAAATTCAATAATTAGCTGTATGTCATTAAGTTTCCAAGGTCTTTTTAGGAGATTTAGATTCCTTACAGACAACTCAATATTTACACTGGACATTATTTAAATTACTATGTAACATAAACATAAATGCGAGATAGGTAATTTTGTTATAAGTATTTTGTTATACTGAAATTATGGTGTCGTGGGTTCAAATGATTGGCATGATGATCAATTATTGCATTTTGAAATAATATCCAGATTAATATCCAGAGTTGAATTTAGAGATAATCACCATGCTGAAGTCATGCCCTTAGTAAAGGGGGAAAAGGAACAAGATAATCGTTTGTATACATTCTATAACGTTAAAAGGAGTTTCCGCCTTTTACAAATCATCTGAACAGTTTCCAGTAGACCGATGAGGATGGATGTAACATACACACACAATTTCAAATCGAACAAACCTGTAATTTGGATTCTACGAATGAAAAACGAATGTGTATAAATCATCCCTTCGTCGAACTATATGTCGGCCAATAAATGCGTTAACTGATTTAGCATAATATTACAACATTATTGTACTTATTAATGTAAATCTGTGCGCGGGTCACATAGTGGTCACACACACCTCGGAATGCGCCGGCAGCTATCGTGAGCGAAATTTTGCCCGGGTGAAGACTCGTTATACATGATCAACCGCGTCGCGTCGCAAATTTTTTTTCTTCAGGTCTATAACTCGACGAGAAGAAGATTTCAAGCTCTTATTTTTTCAGGCAAGCTGTTAAATGACATTTTCTTTCATATAAGACAATAACCTCGCAACTTTTGAAATTTGGCTTGCAAAAGGCGGCCACTCCCCTTAAGACTGGCATCGACTGGAGGCACAATATAAACTCGAGCGTATTTTTCTTTCATCATGTTTATTTAATCTTTGAAGGTATTTTAATGGAGTCGTGAATAAAAAGTTGTTCCTTTACATTAAAGGACAATGAAATCCAGACAAATTGTTGTATGCGCTATAAGACACTAAATATAATGAATAGTCTCTGAAAATTTGAGCACAATCGGCCAAGAAATAAGAAAACTATGGCTCTTTGAAAAGAGCCATGTATTTCTTTGAGTGACTCAAATTGGCAACGCACTCTGGCAAAGTTGTGGACAACTCCCCATACATTTTGTACACAATATTTCAGTTTTGTTAAATTTTCTCAAAATTTATGTTTACCCTTTGTTCGAGTTCAACATATGTTTTGTAGAATGCTTTTATACATAACATATCATGAGTTGGGGGCATGGAAAAATGGGACTATGAAGAAAACTGTAAAAATGGGAATATTTGTGTACAAAACATATGGGGAGTTGTCCACACACTTATGAGAGTGCGTTGCCAATTTGAGTTCCCCATAGGAATAAATGGACATCTTCAAAGAGCCGTAGTTTTCTTATTTCTTACCCGATTATGCTCTAACTTTCAGAGATTATTCTTCTTAATCTCTTCAAGACTATGAAAGCAACATTTTGCTTGGGTTTTATTGCCCTTTAAACAAACATATACCAGCTTGATTTCAAAATTGTTTTTCATGATACATGTATCTCTCTATTGAGTAGTCATTTTGACGAAACATCACATTCACATTTTGTAATAACCAATAGTTGAAACTTGTGGTATCTGAAGGGCACGCTTTGTTTTGTTAACGGCTGTTTTTTGCCGTTTCTATGTTTTTTCTGCCATTTAAGCATCATTGAATTATGACTGTTTATAACAATAACTTACAAGTTTTAGTTACTAAAGATCTGTTTGACCAGAAAGAACTGTACTATCCCTTTTAATAATTTAACGGAAAATAAAATGATTCGATCAGAAATGCTCCTTTCCCCGTAATGGTAAAAGGATTAAGAATAAGATATATAGATTTAGAATAATAAGGGAATGATCAGGAGATTTTGATTAAAAGCGATTGGTTTGCCTTGCATCATTTGAATACTTTATCACATGACTGAACTTTAACATTTCACCAACTTGATGCACGTATAGTATGCTGGTAGCATATTGAATGTTTTACTAAACCCAAAACGTACATGATATCCTAGCAATAGAAGGAATATTCTATATTCTAAGTATTAAAGTAAACAACAAAAATTGTCAAGCCTGGGTTTAAAAATATTTGCGATACATGATCACAAACTTCTAATATCAATCAGTGGCGTAGCTTTATGCTGAGGGGGCCACGTGCATTCCCAATAATTTGACCCAAAAAATGAAAATCATAAAATAAAGGGGAACATTTAAATACATAAGGGAACCCCCCTCCCGCAATCAGTCCAATCACGCTACGCCACTAAATGTAATATCATTTAATATCCTTTCTTTGACTTGCTTCCTGCAGCATGCGGTGGCGGAGGATATGGAGCTGGATGCAATCAAAGCTGCCATTGCCAGGTTGCTGCCTCATGCAACCGTTACACCGGGGAGTGCAGCTCCGGAGGTTGTGCTGATGGCTGGTCTGGGGAAAATTGCCAAAGTACGTACAATAATATGCCAACAACTGATAAGATACATTATTGTATATAGACTTAATTGAACTGAAATTAAATTAAATGACATTTTAGATAGCTATTCGATAACTATTAGCAATCGTTATTATACTTTAATACATTTTAAAACAATAAAGAATTCACAAAGGGAGCTACAAGTATCAACCATACTTATCGAGGTTAGTCACAATTTACTTATACAAAATACTGAAAAGGTTATGTAATTTGTAATGCATTTACAGTATTTACACATATCCATATTTAGTACTACTATAATTATAACTATATATTATTATTGTTAGTACATGTACTATCGTCATTGTTATATACAACTATTTAACATACATGAAAGTGTTAACTTAATTTAAATTGTATGTATGTTATTGTTAGTTAACACTTTTAACACGTTAGACTTTGAATACACCTGTCTTCACCTTCAAACTTTCTGTGTAATTAATTAATACTGTAGTAGGCCATATAAATAAGATATTTATGCTCATCTAACACGTCCTAGCCTTGTATAGACAACTGTAACACTAATAAAAAACAGCAACTTAATATTGCACCTTTTATGAAAAGGTGCATTACCGCTTGACACACAGGTAACTCCTCTAAAGGTGTGTGTTTACACGTTTAGGTAAAGAAGCAATACTTTTTTCTCCATCCATAAATACATTCAAACACAGTTCCTGACACATGTACAACTGGCTACTACGGCCCCAATTGTACTGAGAAGTGTCACTGTCTGAACGATGCTCCATGTAATAAGACCACAGGAAAATGTCCAGGGTCGAGCTGCGCTGCCGGATATGAAGTGTATAATGGAGATGTCAATTGCTCAGGTAGAGTTCATTCTCATTTCGGAAAAGAATGCTTATTATACCTGTATTGAAATGATAAGCAATTATAATTATTATTTCATGTAATATACAACCACCATAAAGACAAGAAGCACTATGAAGCTATTGACACCATGTCCATCACTGGTCAGCTTACATTAGATGACGACAGAAAATGACGAAAAGAATATGCGCACAATAGCTTACCATGCATTCTTCCATACAACAGCTTTTCAGTGCATTTCTTGTCCTTATGATGGTTTGGCTTTTCTGACATAGCAATAGCTATTTAAATTCAAAGTGTGTTAGTTGGTAGTGTATTAAAACATGTAGTAATAGTGTGAGCGCAGGCGCTCAGCTTGGACGAATATGCATTGCTCATCTTACATACTATTGACATACTATTGCCTGAATATGATGTCCGAATACGATTTTAATTTTCTCGATTATGACATGCTTTTGCCAGAATATGACATGAATTTGCTCAAATCTGAAATGAGTTTGCCCGAATATGACATGCTTTTGCCTGAATATGATATTAATTTGCCAAAATACGATAATTTATGATGTTTGCCCTATAATATGAGGTGCTTTTGCCGGAATTTCCGGGTGCTTTTTGCCCGAATGTGGTCATTTTAAAAACTCCAGGGGCTGCAGCCCCCTAACCCCCACCCCACCTCCTACGCCTATAGTAAATATCGTTAACGGCTGGTATGGTTACATCTTCGTGCCACACCAGAGAGAACGAGGTTGGCCACATATAGAAAGGGAGATATTTGCAGATAGTTTGCCAGTTTACCGATACATAAATCTTTATCATGTTCACTGTAATTCCAAATACGAATGAATATCATATAATATATCAATTGAAATTTTGGTTGGTTTCAAGTATTATGTAGTCAAAACATAAAAGGAAACAAATCAATAATTAATGAAAAACTTATTTGTAAAATCCTTGTTGCATTATCTCATTTTCAATTCATATGAACAAGACTGCCAGGGACCTCATTATGGTCTAGACTGTGTGGAGTCCTGTCACTGCGGCGAATCGGCTTGTGACAAGGTGATAGGAACATGCAACGGGGGATGTCTTCCTAATTGGTTACCGCCTGACTGTGAACAAGGTATCAATTACAATGGCAGAAAAGAATTAGTCGATTACAGAGGGGGGGGGGGGGGGGGTGTCGGTAAACATTTTTGAGGGGGGGGGGGTGAGGGGTGAGGGGTTATGGTTTTCGTCAATAATGTTCATCAAATTTTTCATCAAAGGGGGGGGGGGGGGGGTTCGTCTGTTTGAACCCCCAAAACACCCCCCCCCCCCCCTCCACCCCCGGGTACGCCTATGGCATGTATGGGGATCGCTATTCATACAACTAAAAGGGTTGCTATTCATAATGGCATACGGACTGCTATTCATAATGAAGAGGAAGAGTCGACGTATCGTTAGTCATGATTAAACCAAACTACCTCTTACGTTCACACACAAAGCCAATATTCCACAACAGCTGGCTTCCAGGTGCACCGAACATCGTATAGGTGCGCAGTTTGCTACTGCGCAGTGTGTTGTCCTGTTCGCGCGAACGTTCACGTTAAGCCACGCCCAGTTAGTTACGAGTCGTATAGCGAATCATGATTGAGTGAGATGTGGTTGTTCACACACGAACAGACCATAATTCTATAGTCAGCTCTCGTACGAAACGACGATAAAACCCGTGTTTCGTTAGTCATGACTAACGATACGTCGTTTCGTTAATCAGCGTTCAGACACACGAATTTCATCGTATAGCTAATCAGCAGCTGATTCTATAGTCAGCTGCTGATTCTTTAGTCATGATTAAGGGATGAAATTTGTGTGTGTGAACACGGGGTTATAGGGATCAATTTTTTAATCCTAAGAAGGAGTCGTAAAAGCAAAACAGATGACCTTCTTTTATCCTTTCATAAATAGCGGCCCCGATTTCGTATTATGTGTATTGACCCTGTTTTACATCATGATTATCGACCCTGATTTTGTATCACAAATAGCTACCCCTCTTCTTTCAGTATGGATCTCGACCCTCATTTCGTATTATGAATAGCGACCCGATTGCATTTAATGAATAGTGACTCTCTATTAAGATTATGAATAGTGACCCTCTATTTAGATTATGAATAGTGCACCAAATGACATGTTGCCCCCAGGGGCGTCGATCCGTTTTTGATATTGGGGGGGCGAAATTTGAAAAAAAATTTCCAGAGTGACCACTGAGAGAGCTAAAAGCCCCACAGTGGCTTGCCCGGAAGTTTTATTATGCGCTCATTGAAAGTGTGTTTATGGCTCGAAGACCTGATTTGGGGGGGGGGGGGGGCACCCACATTTTGGGACAATAATGGGGGTCCAGGGGGCGGAGCCCCCGGAAGCTTTTAGATTTCAGACATTTGCAACTCCTATCATGGGTGTTAAAATTGTATAAAATAGTGAACCTATACTCGTAACGTATTGTTAAAGGGCATAGCGAGGAAAAGATTGAGCCTTGCATGAGATTGATCTACGTGATCCTGTATACTATAGAGCCATCGATATAATCTAGGGCATTGGGCTCCCATGAAACTAAGCAAGGGCGTCAACAACTTCTCAAAACTGGAGGGAGACATTGCGAGGAAGCGAAGCGACCGAGCGGGGGAGGGTGTGGGAGGGGGTGTCCCCCTCCCACGGTAGGGAGCTTTTGTATTTTTGGGCGTGAAATTGTGCGATTTGGTGCACACCCGAGACAGAAATGTCACGTAATATGAAGTATATAAGTATGGATTCAAATATACATAATGACAAAGGGAGGGGGACAATCTTCACCACTTTCAAATGTGGGGGGGACATGATAATTATTCCAATATGATTTGCGTTCAGCGCATATATGGACCGAATGACTGAAAGATATATTTCAGATTATTTTATTTTCTGTGACGGTGGGCTATCTATATAGATGAGGGGTTCATTAACTTCGTTTAAGGTGTGCATTTGAGAAATTACACTGCCCAACACATTTCGAAATATGAGTTCCCGCGATCAACATGAAACTTACAATATGAGAAACTGTGTGCGCGCGAAGCGCGCGGCAAAAATGAGATTTACAGTCCTTTTCAAACTAGAAAACGGCTATTTTGAAGATTAATTATTGATAAATGTGTCTTTCCCCTCTTTGGCATTATATCACTTGATTTTTTTCTTCCTCATGTTCGGAATTATTGGGGGGGCGAAATGATATCTTCGCCCCCCCAATATTTTCATTGGGGGGGCGACCGCCCCCCCTGCCCCCCCAGGATCGACGCCCCTGGTTGCCCCTCATGAATTGCGGTCATTATGTATAGCAAGCAGACCACGATTTGAAGTCGGGTCGTAGCATTACTATTATGTATTGTCTTTAATTTTACTTCGACTATAATTTATGATTTTCAATTACATAGTCTAACTGCTTTAATATTCTTAATATACCCGTGTCTCTGGTGTCTTCATTCTTTAGGAATTAAAAGTGTTACATCGAGCCCTGTTAATCCCTACCAATCATCAAACTTCACCTGCTTACTTGTCGCGGACTCGTTAACAACGGAATCAGATGTCCGATTATATCGCTACGACAACATGGTTTCTGATAGTACGGGAATAACCGAGGTTTCGAGCACGAAAATGGACAACGAGCTCTCTCTGGTCTTTGATGTAATAAGTGTTTCTCCTGTTATTTATGCCTGCGGGTTATATACTTTTGGAGTCGGTGAAGTAGCGAGATTGGAAGTGAATTCCACAACCTACGGTAAGGACAGTTGCATTCATTTGATACTACACATTCCTAAATTGTTCGGAAGGGGTATTACATCGGTATGATACCGATCGAAGCCCATAATGCTATTAGGCACATCATATCGGTATTTCAACGGTGTGATAACGAACACGCCACCACTATGAACATGGTGATATGTGGTGTGCACAAACAAAACATTGCGTTGTATCCATTCTTTTGATTCTTATTAGTCATATAATTCAGACAGTGTATTAAAATCAAATTATTCAACTTGTGCATGTTAATGATAACAACTGTGCGGATCCATACAAAATGTACATGTGTATTTGAAGAGCTCACCTCAAAAGGCGCTAAATCCACTTTCCATACAAATTGAGTTAACGATATAATTTATCTACATGTATAATCTACGTAGCTATCTATGAATCCACATTTTACGACAAATAACTCACTTAAAATCAAAATATAGAAAGTTCAATTTCATATTCCCATATCCATAGGCACGTGTACAAAGTGGGACAAAGAAACCCGTTTTCCTCGGAAGTTGAACAAGTGGAGTTAGCGCCTTTTGGTTGAAAGCTCTTCATTTAAACAAATCAATTTATGAGTGTGTTTCACACGAATGTTCTTGACGTTGTGACGTTAGTGTTAGCCCAGCACTGCACTAGCAATGGTGGATTGCAGTCTTGAGATCTAAAGCACATCTAACCTTTGATTTTGTTGTTGGTCAACTAGCTATAAGTTCAACATTTCGGCAATTTTCAGTGTCTCTAAATGATTGCATAAACATGTCTTATAATACATTTAATTTGCACATAATTGAAGCGATACCGTAATTTTAATACGTACACGTATGTCATGAATAATTTATCATCATAACAGTTCTGCCAGTATTGTCTTCCCCTCCTGCGACGTACGATGTATTTTCAAGCACAATTAGTTTGCAGTGGACTGCTTGGAATGCTGACGGGAATGGCAAAGGTGATCCTCCACTGGTTGGGTACACCATCTACCAATCTTTGCTGCTCAATCAGCAGTCAGAAGAGAAGACAGTGGGATCAGAAGAGACATCTACTATGCTGGATGATCTGCAGCCAGACACTGATTACCAGTTCAGTGTTGCTGCAGTTAGAGGGGGGACCGGGGGTACTGGACCCAGGTCACCAGTGACAAATGCTACAACACTTTGTGCGAGTAGGTTTTCAATAAGGCAATTATCTTCTGAAGGCTTATGAACCGGAAGAAAGCTATGAAAGCTAAGATGGTTATGTTTGAAGTATTATGCAAGGAAACTCGATTCCAGAACTGGAAAAACTGACAGCTGTTTTTGATGTTTGTATAAACAAACATAATGTCTGACACTTAATCGTTTTGATAAGTCGAAATATTGACTTGCATATCTTCCAAAATATTTTAAACATATGATATTGCCTTTTTAAAGTTTAGTGATTCAAGTTTTGTGATTTCATCACGGTTTGAAAACATTGGTCAATAGCTTGCAAATTTCTACCTTACCAATACAACAATATTGTACATGCATTTATTTTAGGCTTGTTGTAGGCAAACAAGTATTTCTATTCAGGCTAGTTTATTGTTTAATTATTCGTTTTAAGGGGTAGTATTTATGTTCATTTGGATGCAGTTGTGGGTGAGGTGTGGCACGCTTTCCATTCATGAGATCCCGAGTTCCAACCCTGCCTACCACGTTTATCCTTCAGCAAGACACAGTTGCTGCTCTCTACACAAGTGTATAAATGGGGACCCGGTAGGAGGCTACAGCCGTTGTGTGAATGATCTTATAAATGCCCCTGAGCCGCTTGGAAGGCATGCTCCCCAGGGAGTGGAGATGGAGCACACAACGTGTGCTGGTTTGCATTGTATCCTATGACCGGGGTTATTATATCATTGTAAAGCGCTTAGGAGTAAATATCAATCATATTAGGCGCTATATAAATCGAGTCTATTATCATTAACAATTTGTTTGAGATTGTCGTTTTCTTGATTCCTTTCAAAGAACCGAACGCCGCTCCATCTGGAATTGATGCCACTGCAGTAAATCCCAAAGAACTTCGACTGACATGGAATGTAAATATGAATACGATTTTATGTAACATATTGTGGTTTAAACAATCAGTGCTGTTATGTGTACTATATCGTTACATATAATTCAACGTATTAAGTTGTCTTTGCTTACAGTGTCGGATCTACAGGGGGGGGGGGGGGGGGGTTTAGGGGGTTTAACCCCCCCCCCCCCCCCCTTGGGCTGCCAAGTGAAAATGTGATGTGCATAGAAAAACGCCATCATGTATAACTGTGTATTAAACTGTTAGTTGATTTAAAAAGACGTTATCATGCACTGCTTTTTATGGTCTCCATTGTGTTAGTAGATGCCAGGAAAACATCACTTACGGGGTTTCAAAATAGTTTTAAAAAATCGCCTCGCCGCTACGCGGCTCGCCGCTTTGCGGTTCGTGGACGATGCTCCGCATCGTCATTGGGTCAACCCCCCCCCCCCCCCCTTAGCAAAAAGCTAGATCCGCCCCTGGCTTAAACATGTTACATATAATAAAGCCAAAACATTGTTTCAAATCGATAAGTTTTGAAGCTATAGTGTGGTATTATTTGAGTAGAACAGGAGTGTGTTTCACAAGGATATTAGTTTCGAGCTTAAATGTATACAGTAGGTCGCGGTAGCACCGCGTAAGACAAGGAGTGATTTGGTAGTCCTGAATAGGACTGTGTTAGTGTATCTTGGTTAGTCCTAAAAAGGACCGGGGTAGTCCCGATAATGACTACATGTAGTGGTTAATCGTTGTTCAGTTTGTACTAGTCCCGGGGGACTTGCGGGTCAACCTTTTAACAAATTTTAAAAGATCGTATTTGGGCTACATAAAAACCAAAATCCCAATTCATAAAGCGTTATGTCTTTACCATTTAGCGCGTATATTAGTCTTTGTGTTTCTCGGGAAGATCCCAACAATTTGTGATAATTACACGTTATTGTTTACAATATTCTGTATGTCAAAACAGAACCCTACCGATTCAGGTGCTTGCAGAAGTGGGATTGAAAGATACACAATTCACTACTCATCCGCCACTGATACTTCTTCGAAGACCATAGAGAACACGACCATCACTTCATACACACTAGAGGACCTTGAAACCTACAAAGGATACACCATCTCTATGACATCATCTAATAAGGACGCAGAAAGCGAAAGAAGCGAGTCCTTAATTGTAAAAACACGAGAAGAAAGTGAGCAATTATGTGATATTGATTGAACGGATTTTTAACATAAATGGAAAACAATTAAAATTATGTAAGAGAATGAGAAATTATCCTCCATTGTGAAATACACTACAGGGTAAGATGAGACGAGACGGGGTGATGGGTGTTCTATAATTATACATGTTCTGACTGAATTATACTGTTTTTAGGTAGGGGTACGGTAGTCTTTATTCGCCGTAATATACTTGTTACCGCCATTTTAACGGTTGTTTTTCAGTCAGAACAATATTGGTAAGACCAATATGTCAGATTCTAGAATTGATGGTCAATTTGACTTTAATTTATTTTGTAATTTGTATAATTATGTACGCAATATATAGTTCGATGCATATTTCTTCTTCTTCTTCTTCTTCTTCGGGTTACTCTGTCTCCTTCAATCCTGAAGATTCTTGCTAAAGTCGGTGATTATTATGTCAGTTTGCTTGTTTTCCTCCATGTTGTTCAAGAGGTCACTGATGAAGCCGGTCAGTCGGAGTTCACATGACTTCTTTGCCCGGAACCCCTGTTGCAGAGGGTAGAGGATGTCATTCCTACTGGCGTGGGTCATGATGCTGCTTGCAATGATATGTTCCATCATTTTGCATGTGATGCATGTATGGGAAATGGGGCGATAGTTCCCAGGATCTGTTTTGTCTCCGTCCTTGAATATATGAACCACATTTGCAAGGCGTCAATCATCTGGTACTTCACCTGTCTCTTAGGAGAGCTGGAATATTGCACACAGAGATGGAGCTACGACGCTCGAGAGCTTGTGTAGTACCATTGCCGGGATCCCATCAGGTCCGGGAGCCTTCCCAACTTTGAGTTTCTCCGACATCCTAGTGATTCCCTCATTTGTGATATGGATTGCAGGCATGGTATCGAAGGGGGAGACATCTGGAAGTAGGTCAGCAGGTGGGTCTGTCTCATTGGTGAATACTGACTGGTTGTTCAGTGCTTCTGCTTTGTCCTTCGGGCTCGTCAATTTTTGGTTGTCACAATATTATTACCACATTTGGTCACCAATAATCTATTCTAACGAATGATCGTGCCTATTCCTTACATTTACAGACGCACCACCTCCAGAAAATGTCAATGTTGTGGGAAAATCCGAGAATTCACTGGACATATCCTGGACTGCTGCCATGCCTCATAATCTAAATGGGGTCATTATGGAATATCAGATTCGAAATATGACCACATCTGGCGATGTTAATGTCACTGCTAACATTGTACCAGTGGCATCAACTGCGGCAGAAGAAACATTTTCACTTACTGGGCTAGCGACTAATACGAATTACTCCGTTGAAGTAAGTCAAAAAGAAAACCTGGTGTCTTCTATTCTAGTAAGAATCCTATCCTATGTACGGATATAAATTGAAATCAAAAGATAACTCGGATCTACAGCGTCTAGATGGCCTAATTTTTACAATTAGGCTCCCTATTATGTAATTTTTCCTCAAGAAAAAGAATTTGGCAGTCATTTCCCATGAAATCAATACATTGTGGGTAATTAGTAAATATATAATTGTCCTGGGAACGCCCCTGTTAAATCGCCAAAATCGATTATGTTGCCCTCTATTGGTATGACGTCATCTAAAGAACTTCGCCCCATAGTCTCTGTACACGACGCCTCTCTAAATTCTGTAGTTGACGTTAGCCGTTGAAGTGTCAATCACGCCGCTGATTTTGGATCCTAAATGTGGGCAGGAAAATTAGCCTAAAATCACTACTGTGTTTATTTTCATGGAGTTTTTTTCATCAACTATGGAATAAGTGCCAAAATACGTTGTATTCTTTAGTTCCTTTAACGGTGCAAACTCGCTCTACTTGACTGTGTCGACATTTTACCTTATTTACGTGTATACGACATTTTCCTTATAAAAAAAAGGTTACACACGTCATCAAGTAAAAACAGATTATTTATCGAATGTAATGACAAAGTCAAAGATAATGGGAATAGACAAACAAATTGTTGAAATTCATTGTTTACTTTATTTGTCGTCATGGGACCCCATGGCAGACGAGCCATGACTGTAAATAACACCAAAGGCGGCGCTCAGTGGGCCACCCCTTTAAATACATTTAATGTATTAACAGTCCATAATGTGTATACATTAATCGTTCTATTTGTATGTGTTGAATTTTGATTTCATAAAACAAATACTACAAATACAAAATAACACAATTTAATGTACGTGTTCTACCTCTTTCTTATGATGAAATCTAAAAAATTATAAAAACAATCGTTTTGCATTATTCTATTGCATATTTAATTTCTACAAGAGCCAGTTAAAAGATCCGTTAAATAAGAGTGCATCAGTGCATAGTGATTGTTAACCATTTAGTATTTATATGCCTAAATGTGCTCGAATAAAAAAAAAAAAAAAAACACAGGAACTCAATTTTCTATAGATTTGGTCCACAACTACTTGATTGTATTTTATTGTAAATAAAACTGTCCAAACAATTAGCATTGCTTATGTGTTAATTAATAAAATGCGTGTTTTGTGTCCAATTTCTGTCCAGGTCAGAACGATCAATGGCGCCGGGGAAGGTCATTGGTCACTTCCGGTATATGCCACGACTGAAGGTAATGAAAGTAATACCTGGGGGTACAGTAATTTCGTCAAGATTCTATGAAAAAAGAGTAGAGCTAGTTTACAAAATATAACACACATTTCAGGGAACGCTCCATTTGATTAAGATACCCAACAGACTGCAATTTGTATTCACATTATTCTTGGTCATCATCTAATGTTTATTCAAAAGAAATCATGGAATAATAACGTTTTTAAATATATCATGAAAATATTGTAGGTAATTATGCAGCCACATTATTGAAAAATAAATAAACTAGGACCGCGATGACAACAAACATATTATGTATAATGTAGGCGTAAATTAATGTACATTAATATTTGTCTATAATTCAGTATTTAACTTTTGGAATATATCGTTCATTATGATTATGTAACGTATTATAATGATAATTTTGTTATCTCAACGTTCCTGTTTTAATTCCCAAAAGTTACCGCTACCGGTGCTCCCTTGGCGGCTATCGCAGGAGGCGTTGTTGTGGGTATCATCATCCTCATCCTCATCCCTCTTCTCGTCTTCTTCGTCCTCAGGTTTGCTCACACAGTATATAATTCAAAGGGACCGAACACCCCAGAATACTACATTGGTACAAGTTATAATGTTTAGTAATCCATTCCACCAGCAATATTAGAAATATGTGTCTCACAAACTATGTATTCAAATTGTATAATAACAACTATTATATCCCTCATGAGATCGTTTTACCATTGAATTTGACAAACGATAGTTTTGGACAACTCGCAAAATAACGTGACCGGGGCGTTATTCATGCAAACAAACGTTATTCATGGGTCTGCAGATTCGCAGACCATCAACCTTTTAATTCCTAGAGAATAGATGATAAGTCTTGTTCTGCAGACCCATACACACATTTTATTGTAATGGTGGAATGGACTACTAAAACTGTTCCCTTTTATATATATTATTAGAAAAATACATTCATGTGTTGGTTCTCTTTGAAAACAAAACTTAGTCCAGCTAGCATTGTATTACATAGTAAATAGTTACTTCTATGTGAAAGATATTCATTTGTTTTGTCATGGATAGAACACACATACAAAGACGATCGTGAACATTGTCAAATATTTAAATATTGACTAAAAAATTCTGTATTCAGAATCAATGATTTTGTACTAATTATTTATCAAAAGCGTAATGTCAGGTTTGTAATAATTGTTATTAAAGGGACAGTTGAGTTTTTGTATAGAGGGCGCTAAACAATTTTTTTTTTTTTGTGAGATAATGATAAACTGAGTGCCAAATTTGAAAGAGCATAATATTTTAATGACAGAATAAACTTTATTTGATCAAAATCGGTTCAGAAATGGCTGAAATATCCATAAACATAACTATTTGTAATAAATGTAAACAGAAATTTACAAAAGAGGTTTTTTAATAGTTGTTGATTATGTCTCTATCGAATCACTATTTCAACAAAACATCACATGCACAATATTTTATTTAAAATGGATGAAACCAATGAGTTTTGAGAGAGTGCTCTTTTGAGTTTTAACGGCTCTTTTTTAATGATAACAGGCTTTTTACTTAGTCATTTGTAATTTTGTATTCCTTTCGAGCATGGTGGAGTTATAAATTTTAGTTTGTAACGTAACGGTGCAGGTTTTGGTTACTAAACATTCAGTTTGACCAAAAATGTACACTCTATACCGAAACTTAACTATCCCTTTAAACACCATTTCCTACCATCAACATTATGTTGTATAAGTCTAAGAAGCATACCGTTTTGAATCGAGGTATTTGAAGTTAAAGTGGAAATAGATTTATTTTAATTCAAATCCGTGTATAAACCAGTATGAAATTCAGATCATTTACAATATGAAAAGACTCACCAAAAAGCAAACAAACATATACTAAAAAATATGCAAAAATTGTAAATTAATATATTTAATGCGAATTACTTCAAGGAAGTCCCGACCATTATACTCTAAGTTTACAATAAGTTAAATATAATTATCTCTCTAAAAAAATCAAACAACAACAACACAACTTCATAAATAATTACTTTGTATTATCATTTGTTTGCACAGGAGAAGATCAAATCAACCAAAGGACGAAGTAGGAGTAACCTATGGAGGTAGACTATGTTAGATTGGCATGCCAAGTATACAAATAGTGCATAGCTTTGAGTTGAATATACCAGAATATACACCGATGCATTTTTAATTGTTCGAGTGCATTTATATTTCATGAAGACCGTATTGCCGAGTAAATACACGTGTCAAATTCAAAATGTATGTATTGTGGAATATTCAACGACAAGAAGCATGTACTATTTGTTATAATTATGTTGACAAGCTGGCTCTCTTTGGAAAGCTTATACCATTCAATATAACACTATTATATTGCACGTTACTATAGTGACGTGCAATATATCGAAATATGCAAAGGGTTGATAAAATGTTTGTTTATTGTGGTCTAATATGTCCAATGTTATACATGGCTAAATAATGGGCGAAATGAAAAGTGCATGATATTTGGTTACCCATTTTAATATATGGTTGTACACAGTTTAATCGGTAACAGGTAGACTTTCAAATTTATATATTTCAATCTTAAGCATATTTTTAACGAGAGAGACATTCGAAAAAGGGTTGCCATGCTTCTATTAACACAGCAATATATGAGAACTGCTAAAAAGTTGTGTCGAGTTTGACAATGTAACTAGATCCCTTTAAATAATACCAAAACAAATATCATATTCAAATTCAAATTCAAATTTGCATGTAGCTTCGAAACAAAGGGACAAGTTCGGAGGCTTTGACAACAAAGGCATGAATGATGAAGAGCCTCCGCCTCAACCCCAGTCACCGAAGCCCATGAAGGGGAAACCAGGTCCCAAGCCCCCTATCACGCAGCCAAAGCCAGTCGCCGTAGTCCCACCTGTCACCAACGATGACGTCGATGGAACTATCTACGAGAACACGACCATACCAGGACCGATCCGCGTTGCTGATCTGCATACGTACTACGAGGGAACTGGGAGCAAAACCAAGGCCGCGAATGAGTACGAAGTAAGATTTGAAAATCACATACAATCATCCGTCGTTTTTCCATTCCATATAAAATAATAGATTAATATTACTTTCTGTACGAATAACTGGTATAACACGAAACAATTAAACATATATATAAATATTAGTTTCTGTACGAATAACTGGTATAACACGAAACAATTAAACAATATAAATATTAGTTTCTGTACGAATAACTGATATAACACAAAATAATTAAGCATATATTAATATTAGTTTCTGTACGAATAACACATAATAACACAAAACAATTAAGCATTATCAAAAGGAGGAAACATCGTCTTAATAATCCAATTGAATTCAGCCACCGACAATCTCATCGAAATAATGAATTAACCATTCAAATCTTTTTGGAGTACATTAGACGTATTGTAAATTGTATCTTGTCTCTACAGTAACAGTGAATTTACGACTGTTGAAACGTTACGTATCATACTGGATCTGAATAACTTGCCCCGGGCAAGTGGGATTATAGAATGTTGCTTGTATATCATCGTCGCATGTTTTTTCTTTTCTTTTTCAGCTGTTGAACAAGGAGCAGCGCTATCCATGGAAGGTTGCAAGCAAGGAGGAGTTCAAGAAGAGGAACCGCTTCAGGAATATCATCCCATGTAAATATTGTATCCATGTGATTATTAACCCCGAATTCCTTGCTCTGAGTACCTTTTGGCACAGATCTATGTCAATGATTATACTACGATAACAATGAATGTGTTTTTATTTGTCCATGCAATTCCCATGCGCTACTGGCGAATCATCACACATTACTTTATAATATAAAGAGTTATGTTTTCTTCCCAACAAAATATTGGGTTCAAACTGATTTGTGATGTACTAGTATATTGGCACTGTGGACGCGGATTTATATTGGATAGTTGAGTTCTGGTAGAGAGAGTACAGTTTTAGTCAAACTGAATTTTAGTAACCAAAACCTGCACCATTACATTACAAACTAATAGTTATAACTCCACCATGCTCAAAAGGAATACAAAAATTACAAACCACTAAGTAAAAAGCCTGTTATCATTCAAAAAGAGCTGTTAACACTAAAGCGGGCGCTTTCAAAAAACGCATATGTTTAAACCATTTAAAATAAAATATTGTGCATGTGATGTTTTGTTGATATAGTGATTAGATCTAAATAGGAAGCATTTTAAAACGAATTTTAACGGCTGGTTCAACATTATCGAATACTTGTGGGACCCACATTTATTACAAATGGTTATGTTTATGGATATTTCAGCCGTTTCTGAACCGATTTTGATCAAATAAAGTTTATTCTGCAATTAAAATGGTATGCTCTTTCAAATTTGACACTCAGTTTTTCATTATCTCACAAAACAATTATTTTGTGTAGCGCCCTCTCTACCAAAACTCAACTATCCCTTTAATTGCATGTGATCTATATCGATATTCTCATATATCAATCGTTTTAATAATATAATAGAAGAGATCCAGAAAATATACTTACATGTCTTATTTCAGAAAGGAACAACGTATATGTCATCACAGTGTAAATTAATATGTTAATACTGTAATTTGCAAAGTGGATCACATTGTAAACCATGGTATAATAACGATCTAAATATCATGTCATTAATCATTACTTAAATAATTGATTTGATAGATGATCACACGAGAGTTGTCTTGGAGAAGATCAACGGCGACCCATTGTCAGATTACTACAACGCCAGCTACTTAAAGGCAAGTTAACCATTCTAGTTTAGAGGTGACTTAGACTGTGTAGGTGTTTCAAGAATATTCTATGTTGTACTTAAACTCTATAAAGATTGAATTAGAATTAGGGAAGGCCGTTTGTTCGGTTTGTTAGGTTTGTAAGTGAATTGTAACATTGATGTAAGACGTAACTCGATATTCAATAACAAATCACCATTATGTTTATTAATTTTTCTTGATGTACAATTTATGAAAGCCAATGGCTTCTGCACTTCACTTATACAGGGTGGCCCAAACAAAACGGAACGGGGCACTTCCCGAAATAAAGTACCAAACTATTCATGTCCATCAGGTAGGGTGTCTTTTCCAATGAAAAACGATACCAAGAACAGTAATTTTGGTCGTGTAGTTTTTGTTTTAGGACGCTGTGAGTGAGACCATGTCAGGTGCAAATTCGTAACTAGTCAGGGCCAGTAAAACCGCACTCACTGCCCGTAAAACCATGCCCATTATCTCGGCACACGGCTGAGTGCACACTGTCAATGGCGCGCTGTGTTGTACGATATGAAAGGCGGTGCGTGCGGTTTTACTGGCCCTGACTAGGTAAAAATTGACAAAAAACGGAACCTGACATGGTGTCACTCACAGAGCCCTAGAACAAAAACTACTCAACCAAAATGACTGTTCTTGGTATCATTTTCATTGGAAAAGACACCCTATCCGATGGACATAATAATTGTGTTACTGTATTTTGGGAAGTCCCCCGTTCCGTTTTTTCTGGGCCACCCTGTATAAAACAAATCAATCCTTTTTCTTGATGTTACTTTTGACTACAGGACTACAAAGGAAACCGGTGTTACATCGCATCGCAAGGTACCTGACCTATCATTTTATCAAATGTATTATAATAATAATATGTAATAAGAATGATACTTCTTCTACTACTACTAATAGTACCACTACTACAACTACTGCTACTAATAATGATAATTATATACAATAGTATAACAATACAATAATATAATAAATATAATAAATTCATCATAGTACGCAAACCCTCAAACATTCAAAATACGAACAACCACAACATCACAATACGCGTGGCGTCGTACTGCATCCGTTGGGGGACGCACACAAAAATAGGCAATCGTGCGCTATAAACGATGTGCGCTCTAAATTCCGGTTACGAAACATGCTTTTTGGGGGTCAATCACACCTAATGTACATGATGTACGTTTACCCTGAGGAACGTTCCTTCGTCCGATAATACACCCGTCGCAAGGATTTAGAGCGCATGTAGTGGCTTATGGACCTGTATTTATTTATGTTAACGTGGATTACACTTACAACCTGATTTAAGAAGTATTTTGTTCAATTTGTTCTAACAGTGTGTTTGCCTATTATGTTCATAGCTCCTAATGCGGCATCTATTGGAGATTTCTTTAGAATGATCTGGCAGGAAAACATATCAACAATAGTTATGGTCACTAACTATGTCGAAGCTGGAAAGGTTTGTATTATACCGATGTATATCCAATATCAAATGCCCTACTCAAATTATACATTATAAATAGCATATTATGTTAATACAATGTATAATTTGATAGGGCAATGTCTTTCAGGGTGGGGGGGGGGGGGGGGGGCGAGAGTAACTGGGTCTCCAACCGGATGACAATCAGCAGATCAGTCATTGTGTCCAGCTGACAAACTAACAATTACAAAAACAAAAAACAATGGATTGTTACCAGCTGGCAAGCAACAACCATATAATCTGACCGACTGGGGGGGGGGTGGGGGGGGGGTGCCGCTGTGCCGCTGTTGCCCCTATGCCACTGTCTCGCGCTGCCACTAGGTATTATGATAAAAAGCGTTCTTAACGTTCTTAACTATCATCTGTAACACAATGGATCAATATGTCGCTATACTGATAATCCAGCACATTTTCTTCCGTAGATTTATATTGTTTTGTGATACAGTGCCAATAAACAACTTTAAGCAGGCAAATTTTAAAACAATATTGTCTTCATAAACAAGGGAGAATTTAATCTGCATGGAGAATAAGAAATGTTGGTAAACAAATACAATTTGCGATCCTTTGTAAACTGATATTTATATCGAATTGAGGTTCACGTTATGTGTTTTTATACTTTCTCAACAAGAAGTTGACACATTTCCCCAAAGTATTGTTATAGTTATTATTATAGTAATATAAAATTTGTTTTCTTTTCTCAGGACAAATGCAGGCATTACTTCCCCGCGGAGATCAAGTCAGCAGAGAAGTTTGGCGACTTTACTCTTTTACTGACTGACGAAACGCACTTCTCAGACCACGTTGTCCGTAAAATCGTCATTACAAAGGTTATTTACATTTTTGAATAGTTGTCTTTTATAAAAATTAATGTGAAGTGATTACTCCTGTAGATTATAGGTAGTGTATTGTATATTGTTTTACCAATTGTCTGCAAGAAGTTATTACTCCACTAACATTCACAAGGATGATGTTTTGGATACATGTCAATTGTTTGAATATTTCCTTTTTATGACTAAGTTTACTGAATATTCATGTTTTAAGGTAAATAAGCATGCAGTAGATAATCCAGTGAACCAATACAAAGTCACACATACAGAAGAAAATTATACGATTAACATGCGAAATAATAGAACAGTATATCATATCAAATCATATCGATCCATTTGACCAATTATAGATCATTACCAATGTTTAAGAGAAGTATATCGTTATCGTACACAAGGAAAACAAATATATCGATCAATTAATACCTATAGAGCACTGCGAATACATAAGTATATCTGTATCATGTACAATGATACATCCAATCATATCAATGTATTATAGCAAAACAGCATCACGAATACGAAAGAGGCACACACGAATATTACATCAAATCATTGACATCATGGCCCAGTTGCAGACAGAATTGCAATTGATTGTAAATTCAGATTATGCGACTAAATGCGTCAATCGGATTGGTTCAAATTAATGTGCATCTTTTCTCACTTTGCAATTACTTGCAATTTTGCACGTCGAATGCAACTCTTTCTGCATCGGGGCCTAGATTAGTTTGAACATCGATAACAGACTGCACATGATATGTTTAATATTGCTTTCATAAACCGTTTCAGACCAAACCTGAGAGTACTTACGAGGTTGATGAACTTTCCGAGCGAACCATCACCCACTTCCACTACGTGTCGTGGCCTGACATGGGTGTGCCACAGCTCTATGCCACTCTCATCGAGTTCATAAATGTGGTCAAGGAACACCAATCGGCGATCCTCCGGAAAGGTCACAATGAACCAATGCTAGTCCACTGCAGGTATAGTACGAACATTGTATTGCGTAAAAAGTCTATAAATTTGTTTTGCAAACATAGTGAAACTGACCATGAGTATATAATATAAAATATAAACATTTATAAGCAAAGAAAGTGGGGTTTCTCCAAAGAACTTAATTTGCCTCTAGTTTATTGGTATTGGAGTTCACAATTGGTAGGTTATGTTTTTCTGCCTTGCAACTCAGATGTACATTTAAATTACATTATGAATAGTTTTTAGGGCAGTCTGCAATCATATTTAAAGTTTAAAAAATCAATTTAAGATTAAACGATGTAATGTATTCAACGTAAGATGCTAAATAAGGCGACTAATATCTCAAAGTTAAAGATACTACAACATTCAATTATTTATATGGGGCAATGATGGTGGTTCAAATTGGCAGCATGCTGTGATATTTGTGGACCACTCCCCCTGTTGTGTATACACGTTGTTAGGAATAAACTCATATGCGAATCTGACATACCTTGGGTGTTGTCACTCGTAAGACGGGAGCCTTGAGAATTGAAACTATATACGATCATCCGAATTTCGTTGTTAATTTGCCATTGTATTCTAAACTGTTATGCTGTTCTTTAAATTCTAAATACAGTGCCGGTGTTGGCAGGACAGGAACATTCCTCACCCTGTACAACATGCTGGATATGATGCGAGAGACCGGTAGGGTGGATGTCTTCGGCTATGTGGATCGGATGAGGGAAGACCGGATTCAGATGGTGCAGACTGTTGTAAGTTTTCTTTATGTTTATGCCTCCGCAACGAAGTGGTCGGAGGCTATGTTTTCGGGTTGTCCGTCTGTCCGTACGTATCGACGTACGTATACGAACCATTATCGATATCCAATTGACGGAATGTATTGCACGTGGTACATGACTGTTTGTATCGTTCGGATCTCATGAACCGATCACTAGCTCGTTATCGCGTTATCTCAAGAACCGATTGACGAATTACCATCAATCTTGGTACATGTATCTGACTTGTGAAGCCAATGAACTGATCTTTACGCTCATGATGTCGACGCTCATGACGTCGAATGTCATATGGCATGCGGTTGGTCATGCATACCATGACAACTGTGTTAAATTATTGTTTCATTTCATTGAGAGGTGAACACCACAAGAGTTTCAATTTAATACTAGGAAATAATACTAAAACGTCACCGCATGTTATTTCCCTTTTGCAATTCCAGCACCAGTATGCATTCATCTACAACGTGCTGTATGAAGCATATCTGACTGGTGATACATCAATACCCGTCTCGGAATTCAACGAGAGGTATATCCAGCTATCCACCGTTCCTGCGAGGACACGCAAATCGTTGCTACAAGTGGAGTTCGAGGTAAACAATTAACAAAATATAAATGAATAGAGTCATCAATTGTCGTCCGGAAGAAATGTGACGTATTCTTGTTTTTGTTTCAAAACTATTTCAGCAGTAACTTTGATGGTGCTATATGAATTCATGGTACAGATCAATAAACTTATTTTGTGTGATTTATCTTGGACTCCAAGTAAAGTGGTTACAAACTTTAATTTGCTCAAACATGTCAATATTGTACGCGCATATTCAAGTAGAATATTGTATGTTCGTCCAAAAGAATGCTACTAATCCTTCACGAAGGTAACTTACACAGAAATTACAAATAGATTAGCGACTGAAATGAAAGCGATGATCTTTTAAGACTGTGCCCACCTCCAGGTGTTCTTATGGTGTGGTCGAATTTTAGTAAGAATTTAGGAGAAGTAGCCTATTTATTGTGGATCCCCAGGTCGAAATTCCCATAGAACCAAAACCCATAGGAAACCTATAGAAACCCATAGGCCTATTGGTTTCTATGGGTTTCGATAGGGAAAGTGGAACATAGGTTTGTATGGGTCTTTATGGGTTTCTATGGGTCTCCTATGGGTTTCCTATGGGTTTTTATTATATGGGAATTTCGACCTGGGAAATGTCTATGGGTCCCATAGAAACCCATAACAACCTATAGGAAACCCATGGGAAACTCATAGAGACCAATAGGATTGTCCTATGTGCTTCCTATGGGTTTCTATGTGACTTTCGACTTTGGTGGTTTCTTACTAGTCTCTCCTCTTGCTGGGTTCCTATTGGTTTCTTATTTGATTTATATTGGTTCGCACTTGTTTCTTACTGGTTACATACAGGTCTGTACGGGAATAGTATTGGGTTCCTACTAGTTTCTTACTGGTACATCCTACTGGGTTCTTACTGGTTTCTTACTGGGCTCTTACCGGTCAGTCTTACTGGTTTCCTACTAGTCTCTACTGGTTCTTACTGGGTTCCTACTGGTTTCTTACTGGGTTTGTATTGGTTCTAACTGGTTTCTTATTGGTTACCTACAGGTCTGTACGGGTTATTACATGGGTTCCTACTGGTTTCTTACTGGTACATCCTACTGGGTTCTTACTTGTTTCTTACTGGGCTCTTACTGGTCAGTCTTAATGGTTTCTTACTGGGTTCCTACTGCCCATGTCGAAATTTCCATATAACCAAAACCCGAAGGAAACCATTATAAACCCATAGTCCTATTGGTTTCTATAGGGAAAGTGGAATATGGGTTTATTATTATGGGTTTCTATGGGTCTCTTATGGGTTTTGATTCTATGGGAATTTCGACCTGGGAAATGTCTATGGGTCCCATAGAGACCCAAATGAAACCCATAGAGACCAATATGATTGTCCTATGGGCTTCCTATGGGTTTCTATGGGAATTTCGACTTGGGTCCTTATTCTGCATGTTCTGTATAAAGCATTTCATGTCTGTTTATGTGGATTTTAGTTTGAAATGTATAAAAGATTTTGTTATTGACGCGTCAAATATTATATTCAGACTTTAATCTGCGAAATATTTTCAATTACAAGACTAAGAAATTTAAATTATTCATTAAACTGTATTCCGTATCGTGTCTTCAATTGTAAATTATTTTTTTTATAAACTTGATAGAATCTTGCGAAACTTACACCAGAACCATCTTCATCCAGTTTGGCCGGCGGAAGGAGCCGTGAGAACGCACAGAAGAACAGATTCCCGGATATTTTACCCAGTAGGTGTCTGAATAAATACCATTAATAACACTGTTTTCATCATTATGATCATGATATGATATGATATGACATAACATGATATGATATGATGGAATATGATACGATATGGTATGATTTGTGATAATATGCCATGATATGATATGTTATGATGCGTTATGGTCAGATATCAACACTGTTAATGTGTTACCTGTACAGTGGATAGAACTTGATTTAGCAACCATTATTTAGTTGTCAGATATCAAACTTTTAATGTGTTACCTGTAAGTGGAAAACTGTTTTAGAAACCATACTTAGTTGCCAGACATTAATACTCATTTGTTACTTGTACAGTGGATAACACCTGATTTAGCAACCTTATTTAGTTGTCAGATATCGATACTGCTAATTTGTTACCTGTACAGTGGATAGAAGGAGACCACACCTGATGAGCAAGGGCGATAGCAACTCTACAGGGTACATCAACGCTTCTTTCACCGACGTAAGTTTATTTTAGCGCATACATTAATGAACAAAGATAATACGCACGCCCCCCCCCCCCCCCTCCCCCCAATAATTTCGAAAAAACAATAGAAAACATAAGGGAAAATTTTTGAAAAAACAAAGAAATACATAAGGTGTGCCCCCCCCCCAATAATTTTCGTGCCCCCCCCCCCCCCCCCCCAATCAGTCCGACCACGCTACGCCAGTGGTATTACCACTATACACGAAGTCTTAATTGTCACAAATTTGCTAATTTTCTTTGATGATGAACATAAATGAGAACCTTTGTTACCATGGTCATGGCATCTTGTCACCTGCATACACATATCAGCACAATGTAATGGTGACGTAGCTAGTAGTTTAATAATAATAATAATTATATACTCGATTTGTATACTAGTAGCGCCTAATATGATTGATACTCATCTCTAAGCGCTTTACAATGATATTATTACCCCCGGTCATAGGATACAATGCAAACCAGCACAGTTTCACTACTAATAACTTTATACAGTTTAATAAACGCGCGCTTACTGTCAGCAAACACTCACAAAGTAGCTTGTGCAACTTCTCATCTGCCCCCGAAGCATACTACATTTCCGCATTATTCAAATTTACACATACGGCCTAGATACCTTGGCAAAGCGCATACATGTGAATTAAATGTCTGTCTAAATGAAGTTTAGTAATCGCCGGGGCGTCGACTGGCTTCGAACTCTATTTAAGTATTAACTATTTAACAGTTTATGTATTGGTATTTTAACCCACTTATACATCTTTTTAGAGCTCTTGTGAGTAATGTGCTTGGTTGGACTTGCCCTTTTGCATGTTTGGGCAAGCTTCTGTCCGGTGAACAGTGCCAATACCAGTCACCTAAGGGTGTTTATATATATAATACATATATTAGTAATATACTGTACTATGCTGACCTGTCCTATTACTCACCTATTTTTACAGCGCATAGAGACATGATAATATTTGATATGTTCATTATAACCATTAGACCTTTCGCAAGAGGGATGCTTTCCTGGTGGCCCAGGCCCCTCTGACCAGCACTGTTCTGGACATCTGGAGGATGATCATAGACTGGCAATGTCCTGTCATCGTTATGCTTAACCAGCTTGACCCACATGATAAGGTACACTCGCAGCCTTTTGACAAGTCCTCTCGTCTGAGTTGAGTTGAATGCACGGTATGGTATGCACTGTACAGGAACGACTGGAGAGCGCGACTATCACAACGAACGGTTCCACCGAGAATTGCGGCTCCGCCACTCGGCGTTCAGTCGTTCCTGCAGCCATTCAGACGAGAGGCCTCGCTAGTACAATCGTAACCTTTATGTTAAGTAGGCAAAAGGAAATACATCGATACCAGTAGAGTTATTGTGCCACCCCCCCAAAAAAAAAGTTATGTCCCAACACTTTGTTGCAAAGTTTGAAAAATTGTAACATCTCAAGAACTGAATGTCAGATTTCAATCAAACTTGGTACCTGACATTTTCCTAGGAAGCCATTGTAGCCATCATATGTTGGGGTCATGAGGTCAAAGGTCAAAGTCACAGGACTCACTATGCCAACAAAGCTTGT